>CM074719.1:628474298-628769678 GCA_037306005.1 Rhinophrynus dorsalis | reverse complement strand
TGTTACATTGCACCACTGTCCATACAGAGCACTCATTGATGAAGGATAGTGTTACATTATATCATTGTCCATAGAGAGCACTCAGTGCTGCAAGGATAGTATTTATTACATTATATCAGTGTCCATATAGAGCGCTCAGTGCTGCAGGAGTAGTGTTACATTGTATCACTGTTTATACAGTGCACTCAGTGCTTAAATATAGTCTTACATTGTATTGCTGTCCATACAGAGCAATCTGTTCTGCAGGGATAGTGTTACATTGTATCCCTGTCTATATGGAGCAGTAAGTGCTTCAGGGATAGTGTTACTTTGTATCACTGTCCATGCAGAGCGCTCAGTAATGCAAGTATAGTGTTATATTGCATCCCTGTCCATCGAGAATACTCAGTGCTGCAAGGATAGTGTTACATTGTATCAATGTCAATACAGAGCATTCATTTCTGCTTTGATAGTCACTGATCAGGCATCTCCCAGGAAACAGAGATACAGGCAGCTCACTGCCATGAACATAAGCATTATAAAATTGGGTAAAGTTGAAAAAAATGTATATATATAAAAATATAGTCAATGAACTTGCAGTATACTGTGTGTAAAGTCAAAACCAATGAATCCCTGAAAATGACAGTAAACGTCTGTTTTGTCCTTACTTGTTCTGCAAGTTATTTGTATCATCTTCACCTGTTTATGTTCCTGATAGTGATCTCCAGAGACTGTGAAATCAGAGATAGAGATACAATGTAACACTGTCCCGGCAGCAGAAAAGGCTGCCAACAGTCAAATCCAGCGTACCGAGAAATCAGAACTGCAGGAATAGTGTTACATTGTATCAGTACCCGTGATTTCAAATTCACTGGCAGATAGTTCTCTGGAGCCAGAAATTCAGGCAGTTCACTGTCAGGGACATACAGTATAAATGTAAAAAATCTGGTGAAGATGAAATAAATAATTATAAAATGTACAGTGCATTTGACCAGATACTGTGCAATCGTATAAGAGAGATGAAAAGGACATAAACTGCCACTTTAAAGGGATAGTAATACTTCATTATTACTATCACCCATGTCATAGCCCTTAAAATTCTGAATTCAAAGATACCAGCGGCATCTCTCAAACCTTTATGGTTTGAGAGATATCCTCTTTCAAAGTTCCCTCTCCCCTGACGTCAGCATTCTAGCTGAGAGCAGGGGAATCCGGTCAGTGAGCAAGCGGCGGCTCTGCAGCAGTGCCGAGATCATGTTATAGAAACAGAAATCCTTCACTAAATTGGTCTTCTACATGTGCTTGCAAACCAAGCACACATAGAAGACCGTTCCAGTGAAGGATTTCTGTTTCTATAACATGATCTCGGCACTGCTGCAGAGCCGCCGCTTGCTCACTGACCGGATTCCCCTGCTCTCAGCTAGAATGCTGACGTCAGGGGAGAGGGAACTTTGAAAGAGGATATCTCTCAAACCATAAAGGTTTGAGAGATGCCGCTGGTATCTTTGAATTCAGAATTTTAAGGGCTATGACATGGGGGATAGTAATAATGAAGTATTACTATCCCTTTAACCTCTTATTTCTAATAAGTAGAGGTTTGGGAGTGGTTTTAGATAGAGACTGCACAAAGGTGCAAGAAGTTTGTGTTTATATAATAACGGCTACAAAGTGACTGGTTTATATAACAGATATAAAGTGACTGGCTTATATAACAGATATAAAGTGACGGGTTTATATAATAACGACTACAAAGTGACTGGTTTATATAATAACAGATATAAAGTGACTGGTTTATATAAAGACTGACTAGTTTCTCTGGTGTTAGAGATTAGAGATTAGGGATTAGAGATTAGGGATGAGAGATACAACTCTGTCGCCATCTGTTCCACAAAAGGAAGAGGTTTTTATCCAGTCAGAAGGCTGTAAACATAATCATGTGATTAAGCACAATAGAGACGGGATCACTTACCTGCAGGTGTCAACGTCCCTGTCAGACAACTAGTATGAGCATGCTGCAGTAGGAGAACTTCTTTCACCAAAATCAGCTAGAAGTTTAACTCCTTCCTCCTCCCACTGATTTCCCTCGCCGTTTCTCTCAAACTTTCTCCTTCCTTCCCTCTCCTTTTTTGATGCCAGTCCCATCCTGCTCTCCTTCCAACCCTCCTCTCTGTACCAACCTGCTGTCCTTCCCATCCTTTCCACCCTCCCCTCCTTCCACCCTCCAATCCTTCCCATCATCCTCTCCTTCCCATCCTCCTCTCCTTTCCATCCTCCTCTCCTTCCCACCCTCCTCTCCTTCCCTTCCTTCCCTCCTTCCCACCCTCCTCTCCTTCCCAACCTGCTCTCTTTCCCTTCCTCCTCTCCTTTCCATCCTCCTCTCCTTCCCACCCTCCTCTCCTTCCCTTCCTTCCCTCCTTCCCACCCTCCTCTCCTTCCCAACCTGCTCTCTTTCCCTTCCTTCTCTCCTTCCCATCCTCCTCTCCTTTCCATCCTCCTCTCCTTCCCACCCTCCTCTCCTTCCCTTCCTTCCCTCCTTCCCACCCTCCTCTCCTTCCCATCCTGCTCTCTTTCCCTTCCTTCTCTCCTTCCCATCCTCCTCTCCTTCCCATCATCCTCTCCTTCCCACCCTCCAATCCTTCCCACCCTCCTCTCCTTCCTTTCCTCTTCTCCTTCCTCTCCTCCCTCTCCTCCTCTCCTTTCCACCCTCCTCTCCTTTCCACCCTCCAATCCTTCCCACCCTCCTCTCCTTCCTTTCCTCTTCTCCTTCCTCTCCTTCCTCTCCTCCTCTCCTTTCCACCCTCCTCTCCTTTCCACCCTCCTCTCCTTTCTACCCTCCTTTCCATCCTGCTCTCCTTTCCTTTCTAATCTACTCTCCTTCCCACCCTCCTCTCCTTCCCATCCTCCTCTCCTTCCCAACCTGCTCTCTTTCCTCTCCTCCTCTCCTTCCCATCCTCCTATCCTTCCCACCCTGATCTCCTTCCCACCCTGCTCTCCTTTCCACCCTCCTCTCCTTTCCACCCTCCTCTCCTTTCTACCCTCCTCTCCTTACCACCCTCCACTCCTTCCCATTCTCCTCTCCTTCCCATCACCCTCTCCTTCCCACCCTCCTCTCCTTCCCAACCTGCTCTCTTCCTATCCTCCTCTCCTTCTTACCTCCTCTCCTTCCCCCACTCCTCTCCTTCCCATCCTCCTCTCCTTCCCATCCTCTACTCCTTCCCTTCCTCCTCTCCTTCCTATCCTTCTCTTCATCCTATCCTCCTCTCCTTCCATTCCTCCTCTCCTTCCCACCCTCCTCTTGTTCCCATCCTGCTCTCCTTCCCATCCTGTTCTCCTTCCCATCCTCCTCTCCTTCCCATCCTCCTCTCCTTCCCATCCTGCTCTCCTTCTCATCCTCCTCTCCTTCCCATCCTCCTCTTCTTCCCAACCTCCTCTCCTTCCCAACCTGCTCTCTTTCCCTTCCTTCTCTCCTTCCCATCCTCCTCTCCTTCCCATCATCCTCTCCTTCCCACCCTCCAATCCTTCCCACCCTCCTCTCCTTCCTTTCCTCTTCTCCTTCCTCTCCTCCCTCTCCTCCTCTCCTTTCCACCCTCCTCTCCTTTCCACCCTCCAATCCTTCCCACCCTCCTCTCCTTCCTTTCCTCTTCTCCTTCCTCTCCTTCTCTCCTCCTCTCCTTTCCACCCTCCTCTCCTTTCCACCCTCCTCTCCTTTCCACCCTCCTCTCTCCTTTCTACCCTCCTTTCCATCCTGCTCTCCTTTCCTTTCTAATCTACTCTCCTTCCCACCCTCCTCTCCTTCCCATCCTCCTCTCCTTCCCAACCTGCTCTCTTTCCTCTCCTCCTCTCCTTCCCATCCTCCTATCCTTCCCACACTGCTCTCCTTCCCACCCTGATCTCCCTCCCACCCTGCTCTCCTTTCCACCCTCCTCTCCTTTCCACCCTCCTCTCCTTTCTACCCTCCTCTCCTTACCACCCTCCACTCCTTCCCATTCTCCTCTCCTTCCCATCACCCTCTCCTTCCCACCCTCCTCTCCTTCCCAACCTGCTCTCTTCCCATCCTCCTCTCCTTCTTACCTCCTCTCCTTCCCCCACTCCTCTCCTTCCCATCCTCCTCTCCTTCCCATCCTCTACTCCTTCCCTTCCTCCTCTCCTTCCTATCCTTCTCTTCATCCTATCCTCCTCTCCTTCCATTCCTCCTCTCCTTCCCACCCTCCTCTTGTTCCCATCCTGCTCTCCTTCCCATCCTGTTCTCCTTCCCATCCTCCTCTCCTTCCCATCCTCCTCTCCTTCCCATCCTGCTCTCCTTCTCATCCTCCTCTCCTTCCCATCCTCCTCTTCTTCCCAACCTCCTCTCCTTGCCATCCTGTTCTCCTTCCCTTCCTGTTCTCTTTCCCAACCTCCTCTCCTTCACATCCTGTTCTCCTTCCCACCCTCCTCTCCTTTCTACCCTCCTCTCCTTACCACCCTCCACTCCTTCCCATTCTCCTCTCCTTCCCTTCCTCCTCTCCTTCCCACCCTCCTCTCCTTCCCAACCTGCTCTCTTCCCATCCTCCTCTCCTTCTTACCTCCTCTCCTTCCCCCACTCCTCTCCTTCCCATCCTCCTCTCCTTCCCATCCTCTACTCCTTCCCTTCCTCCTCTCCTTCCTATCCTTCTCTTCATCCTATCCTCCTCTCCTTCCCACCCTCCTCTTGTTCCCATCCTGCTCTCCTTCCCATCCTGCTCTCCTTCCCATCCTGCTCTCCTTCCCATCCTGTTCTCCTTCCCATCCTCCTCTCCTTCCCATCCTCCTCTCCTTCCATCCTGCTCTCCTTCTCATCCTTTTCTCCTTCCCATCCTCCTCTCCTTCCCATCCTGCTCTCCTTCTCATCCTCCTCTCCTTCCCATCCTCCTCTTCTTCCCAACCTCCTCTCCTTGCCATCCTGTTCTCCTTCCCTTCCTGTTCTCTTTCCCAACCTCCTCTCCTTCACATCCTGTTCTCCTTCCCATCCTCCTCTCCTTCACATCCTGCTCTCCTTCCCTTCCTCCTCTCCTTCCCCTCCTCCTCTCCTTCACATCCTCCTCTCCTTCCCATCCTCCCCTCCTTCACATCCTGTTCTCCTTCCCACTCTCCTCTCCTTTCCATCCTCCTCTCCTTCCCTTCCTCCTCTCCTTCCCACCCTTCTCTCCTTCCCTTCCTGCTCTCCTTCACATCCTCCTCTCCTTCCCATCCTCCTCTCCTTTCCAACCTCCTCTCCTTCCCAACCTGCTCTCCTTCCCATCCTCCTCTCCTTCCTATCCTCCTCTCTTTCCCAACCTGCTCTCCTTCCCATCCTCCTCTCCTTCCCATCCTCCTCTCCTTCCTATCCTCCTATCCTTCCCACCTGCTCTCCTTCCCATCCTCCTCTCCTTCCCAACCTGCTCTCCTTCCCATCCTCCTCTCCTTCCCATCCTCCTCTCCTTCCCAATCTATTATCTTTCCTGGCTCCTACTGTATCCTCCAGGCCCTGGCTATTCTCCTGGCCTCTTCTCTATCTTCCAGGCCCTTGCCTTTTCCCCTTCCTGCCCCATCTCTGTCCCCCATGCCCTAGCCTCCTCTCCTTCCCCACCCCATCACTATTTTCCAGGCCCTGGACGGCTCTTCTTCATGGCCCCTACTGTATCCTCAAGTCTCTGGTCTGCTCTCCTTCCTGCCCCCATCTCTACTCTCCAAGCCCTGGTCTGCTCTCCTTCCTGCCCCCATCTGTATCCTCCAGGCCCTGGTCTGCTTTCGTTCATAGTCCCTACTGTATCCTCCAGGCCCTGGCCCTTGCCCACTCTACTTCCTTGCTTTGGTTTGCTCTCCTTCATGGCCCCTACTCTATCCCCCATGCCCTGGCCTGTTCTCCTCCCTGGCCCCTACTCTATCTTATAGGCCCTGGACTGCTCTACCTTCTGGCCCCTACTCTATCCTCCAGACCCTATCTGTTCTCCTTCCTGGGCCCTACTCTATCCTCCAGGCCCTGGCTAGTCTCCTTACTGGCCCGTACTGTATCCTCCAGACCCTAGTTATTCCCATTCCTGGCCCATACTGTATCCTCCAGACCCTAGTTAGACGCTGTGTGCGCTTAATCATTATAATAAGAGTTATTGTCTGTTTTTTGACAATGACAGCTTTAGCTTATATTTCTCCTTTGATCATTTTGCTTACACACCAGTTGTCATAAATCTGAAGTTTAAAAGTTTTATATTGAACAAACAGGGTGTGAAATCAATTCTTTAGATTTAGAGGAATTTATTTGAAAGGAACATGCATTAGAAATATATTCTCCATGGTCTACTCTTTGATATAAGTTTAAATACAGCTCATGGGGTTAACATCTTCCCGATAAATTGGTTTTTTAATTTTAATTTTGATTCTATTTTATTGTATTGTATAATGTAATAAGTTATCCGTTTTGGGTTTTAACTGTGTTTCAGCGCATGCATCTGGTTAACTTAATATGTGAAATGAATATATCTTTTGCGATTGATCTCGCCATTTGACCGCCTTCAGTGTCTGGGGTGTTCCTTGGTGTCACGGAGAGGATTGGATTGTGGGATATCGGAGCTTTGTCTCCCTTTTTTTTTTTTTTTTAAACTTGAGTGATCCTGCTTCGTATTTGACTTGGAGGTACACTCATTATGGCACTGAGGGGGTTAAAATTCCCATTTGAAATAAGACATGAGAACACCTAGTTGTATAGACTCAAATGGTAATGGGATCTGTTTTAGATAATTGATGAGGTGAATTGATTGGTTGGAAGCAGTTTAAAAATCCTAACGGACGATACCATAGTTTGAGATCATGATTAAGCGCACACAGCGCGAAACGCGTTGATCTGTTAAGTCGGGTGCAGTATGCCTATCTGAGTATATGTGAACACCTCCCGAATCTCTCCTCCATGTCTTCTCTTATATCGGTATGTCAAGGATTTTATCATTTAATTGTTCTTCAATAAAGTTTATATTGATTTCAATAACACTTGCAAGTGTGTTTTTAGGAGTGAAAGCTTTTTCTACGGGGTACCCTCTGTCCCCATATTCTAAAGTAGCAATTCAAGACGTTAAAGATGCAGCTGTGGAACAAACCAGCTGCAACCTTGGAGTCAAATAACTCCCCAAATTACAACTGATTGAATAGCATTTTAACCGCTTCAGTGCTAGAGAGAGCTCCAACACATTTCCATACTGAGTAATAGGGGTGGGCAAAAGGTCTCGCAGTTTTCCTGCAAGAAATCCCTTGAAAAAGCGGACAATAATGTGGTTTTGTGGGATTTCTCACAGGAACACGGCGAGACCTTTTAAACCAGAGATTAAAATCTCTGCGTTTTTCTCCCACTGGCCAAAATTCTTCTCCATTTTTTCTGTGGCTAGAAAATTAACGCCATTGATTTTCGTGTTTTTCACCCTTTCGCTATAAAAACATAACATTATGGAAGTGAAACACAATAGAAGCAGCTACAGAGCGAGGTAGACGTGCTGTGCTGTTCTGCTGTGATGTTTTGCAAAATTTAGGCAGGAGAGGCTCATAGTGACTCCTATCAGTATGAGAAAGTTTAAAAGTAATAAAATAAGTAATTGGTAGGATCCTTATGTGTCCACTAAGTCTGCGGAGGAGGAAGTGAGCACTACAGAAGCAATGCTGTCCAGTCCGCCTAAAGCATCCCAAGGGATCTTGGGGAATTTAATGGGAAGGGAGGAAGAAAAGGGTAGTAGTGAGAGCAGGACAGGTCAGCTGCCCCTGCTGTCACCTTTTCTATACCTGCTGCCAGATGTACTGCCCCTGCTGTCACTAGTGCTATGCCTACTGTCAGACATGCTGCCCCTGGTACTGCTACCCCCAATTCTGTGCCTTCTGCCAGGCATGCTACCCCTGCTGCCACTAGTGCTGTGCCTGCTGCCAGTGCTGAACAACAAGAGGTGAGGCGGAGATCAAAGAGTGGGAAGAATAGCGAACCCCAGGCAGAGACTGGAAGTTCCAGGATGAGCTCACCATCACCTTCTTCCTCAAGGGTACCTACATCTTCTGCCAATCCACCTTGTTCATCATTACAATGATAGCCACTCTGTAGATGTTAGGATTTGGCAGTTCGTGTCTACCCATTGCACACTGTGTGGTGTGGTGGAGGAGAATAGCAAGCAGGGCATCAAGCTGCATCAGTGGAGATTCCATCCCGCAGAATATGATAAGACGTTGGCAGGAAGGGTTCATCATTACTATTACACTTTTAGCAAGTTGTCATGTGTACTTAGTGGCACTAAGCCAGCTTAAAAAAAATAAAATAAAAAAACAAAAAATATAGTCCTACAAAAAAAAACACACAATTTTTGGGGGCTTGTGCCAAACACAAATCAATGTTTCTTCAGTGCTTGGGCCTCAATAAGTCTAAGTCCTACAAATCAATGCTTCCTCGGGACTTGGGTCTCTAACAACAAATCTAACAAATCATCCTCTACAAAATACTATATCAAGTCAAGTATCAGTCACTATCACTTTACATACACATTTCTTAGTTTATTTTATGGATTTATTTGTTTATTAACTGTCCCTCCAAAACCAGTCAAGAAACCACCCCCGTAAACAAATTCCCTGTTCAACCGATTCATTCCCAAGACCCCACTCAATAACACAAGCACCCTCCTCATACCCCTTTTATAACGTGTTATGGTTTTTTTTTTTAATTGTATGTAGGATTCATTTTTTATTAACTGCCCCCCAATTCCAGTAAACAAACCCCCTGAAAAAAAAATTCCCTGTTCAGCTGACTCTTTCTCCACACCCAACCAACACAGGCCCCTCATGCCCCTTTTATACAATGCCTTTTGGAAACAAAATAATATTTGCTATGTATTGTGTGTAAATTCAATGTTCCCATTGATTTCAATGGAATGAGATAGGCGAAAAAAGTGGAAAATTGGTACTTTTCGCAGGAAAGTGCCATTATACGCTAATTTCAGTTTGAGATGAAAATTTTCGCCCATCCCTAGTGAGTAACTTGTGTGATGAATTCACATACTAGGAATCCATCAGCCAGTGGAATAAACATCTCATTGACCAAGTATCATTCCAAGGAGGTGTAAATCAGTGTACCTGAGTCCAGTGACTGTGGAGGCCAGTACACACCTCTGAAAAATGGCAAAGTTCTTAAAGAACAAAAGGAATACTACACCTTAGAGACTGTGTGCTTTGTGTTTTATTTTCCAACCAACAAGGCACTGAACTATACCACCCCTCTCTATATTTGTACATCCCCAACCAGCCCCTCCGATCTGATCATGGCCTACGTATTATCGCCTCCTGTCTTAAATCTCCCACTTCCATCTACAAGTCTTTTGTAATATCCACAGCTAACACTGCTCTGTTTGCTTTCCTGTACCATTATCCCCCAGTGACTGAACCTGCACCCTTAATTTATTCCTACACTGGGACAAGCCACATTACTTTACCCCACTTCAAACAGACCTTTCCACTGTCACTTCTCATATTTCCTTCATGATCAGGTCAATGTCCCACCCTACAGATACTAATACCGCTTGTCACTTTCCTCTTCCTTGTGTCACAACCTGTGGTTGGACCACAACTACAAATCACTTAGACCTTTTGTACCAGTTTGTCACTTTGTATAGATTGTTAGCTCTAGCAAGCAGAGGCCTTTTATCCTACTTTTCCTAAAGCCTTTTAATGTTGACTGCAAATATCTATATAGAGTAGCCCGATGTACATTGTTCTATTGTCTTGCTTAACTATTGTACAGTGCTGTTGGCTCTTCATAAATACAAGATAATAATAATAATAAAAATAAATATGGTGAGCTAAAAGGAAATGTAATTGCACCATTGGGGACAAATAAAAATTCCCCAAATCAAATTGATACTGATTTAAATGAGGCTTTTCAACCCCTTGAATTCTAGAGACGTCTCCAACACCTTGCAAGAGACCTCTATAACATTTAATGTGTTGTGTATCAGGGTTGTGTATCAAATTTTGCCCCACAGGACAGACCAGCAGCATAGGGGGAAGTGCCCTCAAAACACTCACACTGTAAACTTCCATTTCTTACTTCTCCTTCCTTCCCAAGCCTATTCCTACCTGAAGCCCCCCAAATCCTGATTAAAGGGATAGTAATACTTCATTTTAACTTTATTTTATTTTGCAGGCATTAAAAAAACATGAAGAATGATATAAGTCTTATCTCTCAGACCTTTATGGTTTGAGAGATATTCACAAGCAAAGTTTCCCCTCCCGCCCCTTTTACCTAGTGTAAGACATCTCTTCTCAGATGTGTCATCCAGTCCATAGACCAGGCAGGTAACAGAAGGGGACAATCTTCTTCCTATGAGAACAATGATAGCCCTGCCCCCCTTGACAAGTTTTTCAGCTTTTTCCCTTATCTTAATTGAAGATTGTCCCTCTCTGCAGTCTACCTGGGCACCTCCCTTCTGATCTGGCTGCATGGGGGGGATACTTTGCTTGTGAATATCTCTTAAACCATAAAGGTTTGAGAGATAAGACATATCGTTCTTCATGTTTTTTTAATGCCTACAAAATAAAATAAAGATAAAACGAAGTATTACTATCCCTTTAAGTGCTGCTCCCTTTTAACCCAAATCGCCTTGTTGATCTTCCCCCAGCAGCACCACAGGTCTCCCCTCCAGGGACTCCACAAGACAAAATTCCCAGATATGTATACACTTCCCACTGCTATTTAACTCTGACATGACACACCAGTGTATACTGGCAACCCTTTAAGTGCCAAAAGGGTGCACAACGCATTGCGAAGAAATGAGTTGCAAACCCCGCTGGCACTCAAAGGGTTAACATACTGGTATGACGCTCCTTTTATTTTCTGCTTTCAACTTGAACAACCCAAACACACACATAGGCATAATACTGCAATTCTGGCCCAAAGTAAAGGAGAAATAAAAAAAATAACATTGATATAATGGATTGAACACCAGGGAAGAGAGGGTGCTACACATTGTCAAGCAATATCCTCTGGTCCTTAAATGTCTACATTTACTTTCTAACTCTATCAATACTGGACATGTTCACTTCAACACAAGATTGTTACCTACACAGCACTATAAAGCTCCTACACTAATCGCCGGGATTGCCAGATCCCACACCTGTACACTCAGAATAGACATGACCACAGAGACGGGAGGGACCTATCAATGTGTCTGTGTCCCCCTCTGTGTGTGTGTGTATATCTGTTGCATGTGTGTGCAGATCTGTTGCATGTGTGTGTGCACATATCTGTTGCATGCATGTGTGCATCTGTTGCACGTGTGTGTGTGCGTATCTCTGATGCATATGTGTGTATGCATCTCTGTTGCATGTGTGTGTATGTGTGATGCATAGATGTGTCTGTGTGCATGTCTGTTCCATGTGCATGTCTCTCACTGTGTGTATGTGTCTGCCTGTGTGTTGCATATGTCTGGGTGTATCAGTGTGTGTATATTTCAGACACATACGCCCAATGGTCATAACATGATGGGCAACACCATTCCACAGGGAAGGCAGTAAGAAGGAAATATTCATCTCCTCTATACTGCAAGTCCTGGAGACAGAGGGGCATGATTTTTACAGGAGTGCTCAAAATTTCTGCAAGGGCTTTGCCCTCCCTCAACATCCACGCTATAGAAATAGAGCGGTTGCTACAATGTTTCAATTATAATAGCACAGACAAGTTGCTTTTTCAAATAAGATCAGACTCACCCCTGTCAACGTAGTTTGGCAAGTCCGGAGCTGCCCCATCAATCGCAGCTCGATTTCAGCAAACAAGAAGACATGGAAAGGGAGTGCTACATGGACTTGCCGGAGCTCACAGACCAATCAGGATACTTGCATTCATATTAAAAGATCCATTTTATTGGTAACATAATTAAAAACTACAAAGTTATGAGTGTCCAAAAGTTAACAATGATTGTAATCCGCCTAACGCGTTTCGTGAGTCAAAACCCACTTAGTCAAAGGCCTGGCCTCCCTCAACATCCACCACAACAACCAAAAACAGGGTACACACACACACACACACACAAACACACAAAAAAGTCCACACCTGCACCTCTCCTATGCCTAAAACATCCTGTTGCTCCACACACACACAAAATGGCCTCACCTGCGCCTCTTCTATGCTCAAAACTTCCTCCTGCTCCACTAACACACAAAATGGCCTCACCTGCGCCTTTCCTTTGCCCAAAACATCCTGCTGCTCCACCCACACACAAAATGGCCTCACTCACACTTCTCCTGCAAACCCTTTCAGTGCCAGAGGGGTACTCAACGGATTCCTTTGCAATGCATTGCAAACCAATCTGGCAATCACAGAGTTAAACCCTTATAGACGCTTCGCTTGCAGGGGAGTAATGTACAAGGGAGGGACTGATGTCGGATGCCTAGGCTACTCATACAGTTAACCCTTGCAGTGCCAGAGGGATACGCAACACATTGCTTTTGCAGTGCTTTCAGAAACCCTCTGCAATTCAAAGGGTTAAAACTTTATAGACTCTTAACTTTTTCTGGTGTGAACATGTAGTGTTTTTTTTGGAGATGGAGGGTGGATGCCCAGGATCCCCTGTCTTTCCTCGACTCCCAGATGCCAAGCACGGCCTCTCCAAGGCCGCTACACCACCCAACCCCTAGACTCAGGCCTGCTCCCTCCAGTGTGTGTGTGTGTGTCTGTGTGCGTGCATGTCTTTTACATGTCTCTGCCGCTCACTGTGTGTATGTGTCTGCCTGTGTGTTGCGTATGTCTGTGTTTATCAGTGTGTCTACATTTCACACACGTGCGCCCAACGCTCATAACATGACGGGCAACACCGTCCCACTAGTATACATGTTTACATGAGTATTATACATGTTTACTAAGCGCAATGAAAAAGTATCTGCTGTGACTTTTCTGTGACATTTCTCCTATTCCTCCAGCATTGTGACATTTTATATGTCTTTTATATTCACTGACAGCTCTGCAATTACACTAATGAGGTGGTGGGTCAAATTTGTGCAAAAACGTGATCTTAAAACTGTTACAAAATGCCTCAAGTTTTACACATTGTGATAAAATTCTTACTTTAGCCATGTCCAAAAATTATGTCATAAATCATTTCTGACTTTTTTTATGTGCAAACACCTTTCTCTCACACATTGTTCATGTGATATAAAAGGATTTAAATGTGCAATTCAGAGAATTCTGGAGCACACCACCGTACTATGGGGTACATATTAAATTTCCGCAAATGTCCATTGATTTCAATGGGGCTTTTTAACATCTTGGGGGAGATTCACTAAGCGGTGATAAAGAGGTGATAAAGTGGAGATGACTTCTCCAGTGATATCACTTCTCCAGTTCCTATGTTATTCTATGGTGTCTATGCACTAAAATCTCTCGCACTTGAAAAATCTTAGTGCACAGATTCCATAGAATAACATAAGAATTGGAGAAGTGATATCACTAGAGAAGTTATCTCCACTTCATCATCTCTTTATCACCACTTAGTGAATCTGCCCTGTTTAGTGCGTTGCAATGCATTGCATACCTGTTTAGCACCCAAGGATTTTAAAGTCCCATTTAAATCATTTTGAATGATAATTTCTACGGCTGATACAGTTGGTTTGTTCCACAATTTCTCCCATTTAGATTATTGAAGTGCATGTTGAATATCATCCATCTCAGGTTTGTCTGTGTGTAACTGATTAACCGATATCATTCTTCCCCGCGCTACACCTACCTGTATAGAGGGATAAAGACTGATACATCCCCCTGTAACACAGACGACTCACTCAGCCGCTGCCAGTAGGTGTGGTGGGAGAACATGCGGATTAATATATATATACTCTATCCTTCATTGTCTTCCATAAACAGGCCCCTGGGGTCTGCATTACTGATGGACTTTTGTTTAATTTATTATTATTACTGGTACCACAGAGGATAATTAATGAAACAATATGACTTGCAGCTGATTTAGAATCTCAATAACATATACTGTATGTACATCTGGGGTGACCGAACCCCCTCTCTAATGCAGGACCCTTATGAAAATTCATACTGCTGGACGCACAAGTATCAATACAGGGAGCAATATGTTTCCTAAAGCAAACTGCATTCACTAACATCCTAATGTTCAAGTAAAAGGCAGAAAGTCAACTGAGGTGCTGCAGGGGAAATTAGAATTAAAGACAAATGCTTGGCATGAGTAGACTAATATCTGATATTAATATGGCATTAGTACGCGCTTCAAAGAAAAAAAAGAAAACCCACAATAATTAATCCATACTGCAAGCTAACGCACGGGGTGCACGTTTCACTGTTTTGTACTCAGAGGTCTGGTCACTGTACATTTGTTTCAGACCTGCAACTCATTCGATCATTGAATTGCTCTTGTAGGATGGACGTCCATGCAAGGGGTCTCTGTGGACCCCCAGGAGTGAGGATAAATGGTACAAGTACTGCCTGGGGCTCCCATCACAGGGCACTAGAGAGAGATAGAGACAAGTAACTGGAATCTTTACAGGAGGAGAGACGCTATTGGCCTGTGAAACAAAAGGGGGAGGGGCTATGAATGTGGTAGAAGGACAAAGTTTATGGAAGAAAATGGAACAACTGCAAGTTGTGCAATGTACTGCAACATAGTTAGAAAAAAATATGGTTTTAGGAAGACTCAAGCAATGTATACAAAAGATGCAAACTTTATCATAAATTTTAACAAATTTGCTTCCAGATTTTACTCAACGGTATATCCTGCTGCTTCCACCTCACAAGAGGATCTCTGTCATCTAGTCTACTACACCCTCCTTCAAGTCCACTATGTCTTCTGAATTGGAATCTTCACTGGAATCTTCACTGGAATCTTCATTGGAATCTTCATGCCCCCATTCTATTTCCTCTCTGTTTCACTCCAGGCTCATCTGGTTAAGGAAGCTGTAGAGTGTACTGACTGCCTCAGAGGAATTACCGCTGTTGTCTGCTAGGTTGCTTTGTGACCAGTGTGGTGCACCTGGTTTTACCACCCTTGTTAGTTCAGGTGGCATTGGTTGGGGGCTCCACTGCAGTCCTGCTGCTGTTGGTGGCAGTAGCAATGGCACTGATACTAACCGTTGGTGCCTCTCCTTTCATCTTGGCAAGTGAGAGATCACCAGGCCTGGATTTACATCTCAGGAGCCTGTAGGCACAGAAATCTGAAGGCCCCCCCCATTGGCCATCTCCACTGGACACCTCCACAATGCTCCTAATCTCCACATTGCCCCCATCAGCTCCATATTGCCCTCACATTGTCCCCCATCATCTCCATATTACCCTCACATTGCCCCCCCTCCCCAGTGTCTGTTACCTCTTCCCTGGTGGTGCAGCGGCAGGAGAGGTCTGTGCCTCCTCCTCCTGCACAGTCCTGGAGATCCCGAGTGGGAGATGTCATCTCCAAGTGCTCTGTATTTCTAAAGAACCGACAAAGGAGCTCAGCAGCCACAGGTCTGTGCAGAAGAAGGCACAGACCTGTCTTCGTCATGTTGCGGCGCCGGGTGGGGGAGGAGAATAAAAAAAAAAAAAACACAACATGATACCAATCACAGGCGCCCCTCTGGTGAGCCTGTAGGCAGATACGTACTCTGCCTGATTATAAATCTGGCCCTGGAGATCACCCTGATTTAGGTGTGGCCTACTCCCCCATGATGAGAACGATTCTCCTCCAGGTACTCCTCGTACCCCCAATGTGTTTCTGGTAGACATGACTGAGTACTTCTCTTATTATGAAAAAAAAATATGATAAAGAAAACAAGTTTAAAAAAAATATATTTTATTAAAAAATATTAAAGATAAAAAAACACTCATACTATACAGACCGTAACTACCCTAACATTAAATCAGTTTGAATTATCCTCTCTAGCCTACCCTTAATCTAACTGAATTAAAATGCCCCTCACTACCCTAACACTAACTCAGTGTGAATGCCCCTCACTGCTTTAACCCTAAATTTCACTTGGCTGACCCTCATTCACCTAACCCTAAGTCACATACACTTCACACAGCACAGAAATTGTAAATTAATTTTTTAAATCTATCGCTCCTCTCCTGGAAACACCGCTACACCTCTCTACTAACAAAACCCACACTGAAGTGTGGGAAATGCTTGGCTTTTATAGTGTAGGTCAGCAGGAAATTAGGGGATATTCTTCTATGAGGCTGTAATTTGCTGCCTCATAGAAATCAACAGTATGGGCGGGGCAGAAGATTCTACGCTGCAGGAAATTTCCACCTGAAACAAAAGACAGGGTGAAAATTCATCTGCAAAAGTTTAATGAGAATTTCACAAAATTTCCTGGGGAAGAAATGGCAGTTTTTGCCCATTCCTAGGTATTACTACAGACAGCGTGAGAGTGCCAGAAAGCACAGGAGAAGGGCATATCTAGGAACTCCCCAGATTTGCCCCATACACTCCATTGTTTATAATTAGTTACCAGGTATCTGAGGGCAGAGGCTGATTCTCTGGTGGTGGTGGTGGTGAGTTTCCAGTATAACTCCTCCCACTCTCCATTCATCCTGCCCACTTCCCACAATGTCCCACCCACTTCCCACCCTGTTACACCCACTTCCCACCCATTCTGAAATGAAACCCCACCTTTCCTCCTCTCAATATCCCATTTTTTTGGTCTTGTCTTACCCCAGTCCTTGTGAGCTTTTCCTCCCCCCTTAGTTCCATATGGGAATTATTATTTTTTTAAACATGTTTTTATTAAACGGATGGACCAAGACCAATCAAACATGACAAAGTACATACAGCATAGGTACATTGAGGTATAAACATTATGTACGAAAAAGAAACATAGCTGATAAAGGATATGAAACAATCGGTTCAATTCGCCCTAAACCTTTTTACCCCCATTTTATAAAGGTCCCTCCCTAACCCAACTCTTTATTCTTCCCCCTTCCCCATCTCGCTCTCTCTCGCCCCCCTACCCCCCCTTCTCAAAAGCAAGGTATCAACCCTGTCCAGAGGTGGACATCCTTCCACACATACCCCCTGCCAGTTAGTTTGATCCGTTTGGCACATCTCCCAGAATGCAGAGTCTCTGTGGTCCCCTAGATATTCAGCAATTCCAAATTTTGTCAAACTTTTACATTTGGGAATTTGATTGAGATACTGTTGAGCACATACAATTTTGATGTTCAATGCAGCAATAAGCACTGTCAGTGCTGACACCACTCACATCCATCGGGAGTGTTATACTGAGTCATGAAGAAGTCTTAATTAAGGATAATTACACTTAGAAGGACAAGACGAGTAAGACATACCACAAAGGCTTACAAGAGATCTAGGACCTTGAGATGCATTGAAGGGATAGTTATGTTTCATAATAAAAGCAGCTCTAATTAATCATCATAGTATTTGGACTTTGGAGAGTGTTATTTCAGTTCTGTCAGAGTTGTAGTTCAAGAATAATTCAATGACAAAGTATCCCCCTCCCGTCCCTTTTACTGATGTAACACTGCTCAGCCAGATCAGAAGGGAGGTGCCCAGGTAGACTGCAGAGAGGGACAATCTTCAATTAAGATAAGGGAAAAAGCTGAAAAACTTGTCAAGGGGGGCAGGGTTTTCATTGTTCTCACAGTAAGAAGACTGACCTTTGATATGAGCTGTCTGGTCAAGAGACCAGATTCCACATCTGAGGAGTGGGGGCTTACACTAGGCAAAAGGGGCGGGAGGGGAAAACTTTATCATTCAATTACTCTTGTACTACAACTCTGACAGTATTGAAATAACACTCTCCATGGCACAAATACTATGAAGATTAACTGGGGCTGCTGTTTTGTGAAACATTACTATCCCTTTAACTTTGATCATACTAAAGGTTATCTGTTTTTTACTAACTGAGTCCAAACACATGATGTACCTCTTTTAGAGTGCTAGTTCACCAGGGTTATCTATTTCCCTTTATTCATTCTGGATTATTCCCCTGTAGCTCCCTTGTCAGCCTTCAAGAGATAATTTATGTGAAAACATAACTAAGTGTAGAGCGCACATCACAGATTTTTAACAGTGCAGAGCATTATTGAAATGTTGTAACTGGTCTAGTTTGTATAAAATGACTGTATATTATGAAGTTCCCTCTCCCTCCTCTTTTACCTTCATAACACTTCCTCCCCGCAGATTTGGAATCCGGTCATCGAACCCAACGGATCGAATCGAGGGACAATCTTCTTTTCTTTCAGTATAAAGAGAACCCTGCCACCTTGATGAAGGAGGGGAGGTTTTTTCTTATGCTAACAGAAGATTGTCCCCCCTCGCGGTCCATCTGGATTGGCTTGATGCTATGAGGAGAGCAGGGCCAGATTTACATCTCAGGAGCCTGTAGGCACAGAAATCTGAAGCGCCCCCCCCCCCAATTGGCCATCTCCACTGGACACCTTCACAATGCTCCTAATCTCCACACTGCCCCCATCATCTCCATATTGCCCTCACATTGCCCCCCCATCAGCTCCATATTTGCCCCATCAGCTCCAACTTGCCCCCCATCAGCTCCATATTACCCTCACGTTGCGCCCACCCCCGTTTCCTACCTCCTCCCTGGTGGTCCAGTGGTATGACAGGACAGGTTTGTGCCTCCTTCGGCACAGACCTCTAACTGCTGGAGCTCCCGCGCGGTCTTCTGTTCAGTAATGCAGAGCGCTGGGAGATGATGTCATGATGATGTCATCTCCCAGCGCTCTGCATTCCTAAAGAGCTCACAAGGGAGCTCAGTAGGTACAGGTCTGTGCCGAAGGAGGCGCAGACCTGACTGAGTAGGGAGTTAGGATAATTTAAAAACTATATATATATATATAAATAAATTAATTAATAAATTAAAAAAAAAACGGGTCCCAATGACAGGCGCCCCTCTGTGGGGTGCGCCTGTAGGCAGATGCCTACTCTGCCTTATGAGAAATCTGGCCCTGGAGAAGAGGCAGCGTTATGTAGGTAAAAGGGGGGTGGGGAACAGTATAATATAATTTTACACAAACTAGACCAGTTACAACATTCTAATAACGTTCTGCGTTGTTAAAAAAAATCTTTATCTTAATTAAGTCACCATCTGGCGACTAGCTGCTTAGTAGTGCCAGTCACCAGAATTATTACCTTTACTAATAGATTTAGCCTTTCTTCCCGGGCTGACAGCATCATGGACAGCTTGCCATAATGATATCCTAGCGCCTGCGCACTGACATCGAAGGCGCACGGACATCACTATGGCAAGATGTCTGTGCTTCCTGCTACTGTCGACCTCGGAATAAGTAAAAAATCATTTAAACCAGGTAATAATTCTGGCGACTAGCGCTACTAAGCAGCTAGTCACCAGATGGAGACTTAATTAGGATAAAGATTTTGCGGGGTGGTAGTTTCCCTTTAAAAACTGCCTATATGTTATGTTAACCAAAACTCCAGCAGATGTCTAGTTAGGAGATATTCACACTGGGCAAAGTGAAAACGATCATTTCCTGATACTGCACAGAGCTTCATTAGCATATGAAAAATCATTTTAACTCACATCAGCATATGACACATCATCGAAACACTTAATTAGCATATGAAACATTAGTGTACATTATAATATTGTAACATTGCAGTTCTAAAATATGCAATCCTGAATTAAGCTGACAATTCCACTTTAAAGGAGAATCAGCAATAGGCCTATTTTATTATCAACAGAATTTATAAATCATCTGCAGAACCTACTATCAGTTGTGAGGAAACTAACATTAACCCCTTAAGGACTACATGACATACTATGACCGTCATGGTCCTTAAATACTTAAGGACCGATGACGATCATAGTATGTCACGTACTTTTTACTTACAAAAGGGACTGACAGCGCAGGCGCACGGACGTCACTGTGACGAGATGTCCGTGCTTCCTGCTCCTGTGAGCCTCGGAAAAACGGCAAAGTCTTTGGAACCAGGTAATATTTCTGGCGACTAGCGCTACTAAGCAGCTAGTCGCCAGATGAAGACTGAACTCAGGTAAAGTTATTGCGGGGTGGTAGTTCCCCTTTAAGGATTGGCATAATTGAAGTCAAATAGTTTTGTTAGATAAATCTACAGCAGAAAAAATATCAAAGTATCGGCACAAGCTACTGGTACATCTAATAACATAACCTTAAGCTGGTTAGAGATGCCTCGTCGATGGATCCAAAGAGGATGGATGAATTACAAATATTGCCAAACAAAATGGCTGCATATTAATATACTTAGGACTAAATGGGATTAGGCCACAGAAGACGTACTTAGCGAAACATGTGTTAGGCGTTTCGATTTCTACATTTTTTTTTACAAATTGATCAGTAAAGGTACGCTGCTCCATAGGCTATTTTTTTTAAATAACCGGGTGTCTAATTTACCCATTGCCTATTGAATAATTCAGCATCTTACTCCTGTGCGAATGGAATTGGTGCTGTTACTATGTAGTTCATTATTACTGTGTTTACTAATATTTAGTCATTTTGTTTGGCAAAATTGCTCTTTATCCTTCCTCTTTGGATCCATGGGAGAGTCATCTCTGCTATGATCACGACTTTAGGGTTATTAGGCATATCAGTAACTTGTATTTATACTGTGATTACAGGCCTACTGTTTGCTCCAGAATCTATATGAGTGGCATCAATTAATTCCCTCTAAGTTTTTTACTGTATTACATTTTGTAACCATATTTTGCATGACAATCCGGATGATTTTTCTCTGGTAATACTATATCTCTAATATACCCTTATTTTTTTTAAACCCTTTGAGTGCCGGAGGGGTACGCAATGCATTGCACTCAAAGGGTTAAAGGGATAGTAATGTTTCATAATAAAAGCAGCTCTAATTAATCATCATAGTATTTGGACTTTGGAGAATGTTATTTCAATTCTGTCAGAGTTGTAGTACAAGAGTAATTGAATGATAAAGTATCCCCCTCCCGCCCCTTTTACTGATGTAACACTGCTCAGCCAGATCAGAAGGGAGGTGCCCAGGTAGACTGCAGAGAGGGACAATCTTCAATTAAGATAAGGGGAAAACCTGAAAAACTTGTCAAAGGGGCCAGGGCTTTCATTGTTCTCATAGGAAGAAGATTGACGCTTGATATGAGCTGTCTGGTCAAGAGACCAGATTCCACATCTGAGGGGAGGTGTCTTACACTAGGTAAAAGGGACGGGAGAGGGATACTTTATCATTCAATTACTCTTGAACCACAACTCTGACAGTATTGAAATAACACTCTCCATGGCACAAATACTATGAAGATTAACTGGGGCTGCTGTTTTTGTGAAACATTACTATCCCTTTAACTTTGATCATACTAAAGGTTATATGTTTTTTACTAATTGAGTCCAAACACATGATGTACCTCTTTTAGAGTGCTAGCTCATCAGGGTTATCTATTTCCCTTTATTCATTCTGGATTATTCCCCTGTAGCTCCCTTGTCAGCCTTCAAGAGATAATTTATGTGAAAACATTACTAAGTGTAGAGCACACATCACAGATTTTTTTTTTTTAAATTCAAATTTTATTGAAATCAAATGGAAGTACAAACAAGATGTAGCAGTACACTGGTATTTAAACAAAGTAAACTGTGGGACAAGGAAAATACAGTGAACTTGGAGTAATACAATGGGCCTCCCATAAATTCCACCTCAGTATCCGCGCAGCTCTGGCTGGAGGTGGGCGTAAATAGACCCTACAGGTAAGAAAGCTCCTATCAAAGGAAAGGTAGAGAAGGAGGAGAAAAAAAAAAAAAAAAAAGGGGGGGAGGGGGAAATCCCAACTTTAGAGATCCATCTAGTCGCCCCCGGGGGGGGAGTCCGTCTCGCATCGGCCACCGCCCCACCGCCAAGTCCTCAAAGAATCAAGAGATCTCGACAAAAGTCAGGGGGTAACACGTTCATCTCCCACGGAGCCTAAATGCGTAGGTAGGAAGAGGAAGAGGCGCGGGAGTATGCAGTCAGTTTCTCCATATGTAATAAGTGCCAAATCCTACCATCCAACCGCTGCAGACCCGGAGGTACATGGCATCTTACCGCTATACAAATCCTATATATAAGCTTATGTTCAGAGTCCGAAAAATTCAGGGCTCTATAGGGGTGATTCAATAGACACATCACAGATTTTTAACAGTGCAGAGCATTATTGAAATGTTGTAACTGGTCTAGTTTGTGTGAAATGACTGTATATTATAAAGTTCCCCCCACCCGCCTCTTTTACCTACGTAACACTTCCTCCCCGCAGATTTGGAGTCCGGTCATCGGACCGGACAGATCGAGTCTAGGGACAATCTTCTATTCTTTCATTATAAGGAGAACCCTGCCACCTTGATGAAGGAGGGGAGGTTTTCCTTATGCTAACAGAAGATTGTCCCCCCTCGCGATCCATCTGGATTGGCTTGATGCTATGAGGAGAGCAGGGCCAGATTTACATCTCAGGAGGCTGTAGGCACAGAAATCTGAAGCGCCCCCCCCCCCAATTGGCCATTTCCACTGGACACCTCCACAATGATCCTAATGTCCACACTGCCCCCATCATCTCCATATTGCCCTTACATTGCCCCCCCATCAGCTCCATATTTGACCCATCAGCTCCAACTTGCCCCCCATCAGCTCCATATTACCCTCACATTGTGCCCACCCCCGTTTCCTACCTCCTCCCTGGTGGTCCAGTGGTATGACAGGACAGGTCTGCGCCTCCTTCGGCACAGACCTGTAGCTGCTGGACCTCCCGCGCGGTCTTCTGTTCAGTAATGCAGAGCGCTGGGAGATGATGTCATGATGATGTCATCTCCCAGCGCTCTGCATTCCTAAAGAGCTCACAAGGGAGCTCAGCAGCTACAGGTCTGTGCCGAAGGAAGCGCAGACCTGACTGAGTAGGGGGTTAGGATAATTTAAAAAAATATATATATAAATAAATAAATTAATAAATTTAAAAAAAAAACGGGTCCCAATGACAGGCGCCCCTCTGTGGGGTGCGCCTGTAGGCAGATGCCTACTCTGCCTTATGAGAAATCTGGCCCTGGAGAAGAGGCAGCGTTATGTAGGTAAAAGGGGGGTGGGGAACATTATAATATAATTTTACACAAACTAGACCAGTTACAACATTCTAATAACGTTCTGCGTTGTTAAAAAAAATGTGATGTATGCTCAATGCTTAATTTATGTGCAAATATTACAATGCGTTTCATTTTAATTAAAGGGTATACATGTATTTTCTTTGAAATGAGTGCTAATGCACTAAGATTTCTCTAAGTTAGTGCATTGGTTCCATAGAATAACACAGGAACTGGAGAAGTGATATCACTGGATAAGTCATCTGCACTTTATCACCTCTTTATCACCTCTTTATCACGTCTTAGTGCAAACCTCCCGATTCGGCTGATTCACTAAGCAGAAATGGAATAAACCAACAGCACTGTAGGGGGATAAATGAACATTCGCATTGATTTAACCCCTTAAGGACCCATGACGGTTCCAGGACCATCATGGCTTGTTTTCAATTAAGTACCGATGACAGTCCTGGACCGTCATGGAATTCCGGCCTCCCTGCGCGGCTGAGCGCTGTTTGGGGAGTCTGGAATCTGATTCTGAAAAAAAAAAAGGTCCCTGGTCCTTAAGTGAAGGCACCATGCGTGCGCTGCCAGTCCTTAAGGGGTTAATAAGGCTTTTAACCCATTTAGTGCTCAAGGGAGTTAAAATACCGATTTAAATCAATGTGTTGTTCTTTACTAAATGATGCAGAGGGTTTGACCCAATATGAGTTCACTTGTGCTTTGTGTGTATGGAGAGGAACTGACCACTTACCAGTAATTATTCTGTTTCCTGATGTAAACGTGTCACAATATCATTTATGACAGTGCTGAGTGTCTCTAGTATAGCGTTTGGATTATAGCCTATTGTGCATAGGGTTTGGCATATTGCTTATAGTGTTTGGTGTACAGCATGTTGCGTTTCACGTACAGTGTATTGGACTATGCATATAGATTTTGGTGTATTGCTTATAACATATGTCGTATAGCATTTGGTGAATTGTGTATAGAGTTTGGTATATTGCGTTTGGTGTATTATGCGTGACGAATTGCATTTGGAGAAATGCATACAGAGTTTCATGAATTTCATATAGCATTTCGCATATTGCGTTTGGTGTATTGCGTTTGGTGTATTACATTTAGCGTAAAGCATTTGGCATATACAGTTTGATGAACTCAGTATAGTGTTTGGCGTATAGCGTTTGATGGACTGCATATAGTGTTTGGCAATTTGTGTATAGCGTTTGGTGAACTGCGTATAGTGTTTGTTGTATTATGTTTGGTGTATTGCGTACAGCATTTGGCGAATTGCATGTGATGTATTGCGATTGGCAAATTGCGTATAGCGTTTGGCAAACTGTGTATTGCATTTGGCATATCACATTTGACATATACTGTTGATGCATTGTGTATAGCGTTTGGCATATTGCGTATAGCATTTGGCATATATCTTTTGGTAGACTGTGTATAGCTTTTGGCTAATAGCATATAGCATTTGGTGTATTTGGTGGAGTTTGGAGTATTGCATATAGTGTTTGGCAAATTGTGTGTGGCGAATTGCATGTGGTCTGTTGCATATAAAGTTTGGCAAATTATGTATTGTGTTTGAAGTATTCTGTTTGGTGTATAGCATTTGGCGTATAGCATTTGACGAATTGCGTATAACATTTGGCGTATAGCTTTTGGTGTATTGCGTATAGCATTTGAGTATAGCACTTTGCGTATAGAGTTTGGAGATTTTTATTTGGCGTATAGAGTATAGCATTTGGAGTATAATGTTTGGCATATAGAGTACAGTATATGCCATATAGCATCTGGTGTATAGCATTTTGTGTTTGGCTTTTCATGTATAGAATTTGGAGTATAGTGTTCTGCATTTGATGTATTGTGACATAGTTGTGCATTGTACGTATACTGTGCATGGGAAAGGATGAATTTGACTGAGATGTCTTTTTTCAGCCTTAACAAATATGTTACTATATCACTGTCAGAGACATAAAAGTGTGAAAAAGTAGATTAGATGTAAAGTAATGAAAGTGTAGGGATTTTGACCACATATACACTTGCAGAAGGTGTACCGATAAACGAGGTTGTCTGTCCCTTTACCGAACTATTAATAGTAGAAATCCCAGTGCAATATCACAGAAATACCAGGTCTTCCTAGGGCATTTCAGAGGAGGAAGAATTCCCACTGGGATCAGCAGATCTCATATATTCCTGGTTATTTCCTACTGCAGAGACATGAACAGCAGCTCTCGGGCTGAAGGAGTCATGGGGAGATATCAGGATCCCAGTATATCCATAATGGAGACCCTCTGACAAGTGAGTATCGATTTAACCCCTTCATTGACATCGCTGTGTAAATGTCTCCTGTAGTTTTACACGTTATTTCTCTTAAGATAATGGGGGAGATGCACTAAGGTGTGTTAGGAAGGTGATATAGCTGAGATGACTTCTCCAGTGATATCACTTCTCTGTTTCCTATGTTATTCTATGGAACCAATGCACTAAGACTTCCCCAACTTAGGCCGGGATTCATCAAGGTGCGAATGCTTCATGTGCAAGAAAACCGGAGGATTTCTTTGCACATTAACCATTCGCCCATTCAGCATCTTACAGATTGTATCTGGACATCGCTTATTCTTCAATAAGCGTTGGCATACCTCCCAAGTGTCCCTCTTTAGGAGGGACAGCTCCTCTTTTAGACCCAAATCTCCCTGTCCCTCTTTCCCACCCTGGTGTCCCTCTTTTTAGGAGATCAGACTGTGTGATCTGTATATAAGTGTATCACATTGCTCTCCAGCAATAAAACTCACATTATTGTTTCTATAAAAGTCAGTATATTTGTTCATAAATTAATCTGTGTAAACAAAATACTTTGGTCTTGTTATCAGTCATTTATTAGGTTACACAAGGAGGTATCAATAGGGCATGAAATAGCCTAAAAATGATCGGTAATGCCCCGCTCTCCAGCCACATCCACAGCAACACCCCCTAAACACAAGTGTCCCTCTTCGGCAATTAGAAATGTTGGGAGGTATGCGATGGCCAGATAGATTTGCAAATGTGATCCTCTAGCCTCAGGCTGGCAGATCCCATTACAGTGCATGAGGAGAACACACGCATACACATTTTCACTTATGCGTATGTGTGGGTTTTTCCCCTGACAGTTTTCCCTGCTTTGCATATGCAAAGAAGGGAAACACTCCAAATCACTGATGAATACCCGAAGGTACCATCAATGATCGTGGTGAAGAAGAGCGTATTTGATACGCTGCCTTTATTTACCACAGTGTGATGAGTCCCATTCTTAGTGCATTGGAGCTAAAGAATAACACAGAACGGGAGAAGTGATATCACTGGAGAAGTTATCTCCACTTTATCACATCTTTATCACACCTTAGTTCATAACCCCCGTTGACGCACTAAGCAGAAATTGAATAAATCAACAGCACTGTAGAAGGACAAATGAACGTTCACATTGATTTTAATGATGCTTTTAAACCATACAGTGCTAGAGCGGTCGCTCTAGCACTCAGTTGGTTAAAAGACCCATTTAAATCAATGACAAATTTTATTTATTCCTAAATGATGCAGACGGTTTGACCCAATATGATTTCACTTGTGCTTTGTGTGTATGGAGAGAAACTGACCACTTACCAGTAATTATTCTGTTTTTTGATGTAAACGTATCACTACAATATCATTTATGACAGTGCTGAGTGTCTCTAGTTTAAAGTGAACCTGTTACCTTGAATTCACGTTTACCTATGTGAAACCTTCTCCAACATTTCCTATTAATTATGTGATCCCCAGGGCCGGATTTGCCATAAGGCAGAGTAGGCATCTGCCTACACGCGCACCCCAAAGAGGGGTGCCTGTCATTGGAATCAATATTTTATTTTTTTTTTTTTAAAGTGGCGTGCCATGCCACCCACCGCATGGTAAGGTCTGTGCCTCACAGATCTGTAGCTACTGAACTCCCCCAGCTCTTTAGTAATGCAGAGCGCTGGGTGATGACATCATCTCCCAGCGCTCTGCATTACTGTAGAAAAGACCGTGCTGGAGCTCAGCAGCTACAAGTCTATGCAGAAGCACAGACCTTTCCTGCCGCTGGACCACCAGGGAGGTAGGAAACGGATGGGGGGGGGAAATGTGAAGCTTAATGTGGAAATGATGTGGCAATGTAAGGGCAACATGGGGAGGATGGGGGGCAAGTTGGAGCTGATGGAGGGCAATGTGGCGATGATGGGGACAATGTGAGGGCAATATGGAGCTGATGGGGGTAATGTTGTGCTTATGGGGTAATGTTGTGCTGATGGGGACAATGTGAGGGTAATATGGAGATGGCGGGTAACAGGGAGATTTGGAGCATTGTGGCGATGGCCAATTGGGGGACGCTACAGATTTCTGTGCCTAAAGGCTCCTGAGATGTAAATCTGGCCCTGGTGATCCCAAATACCATCCGATAGCTTGTGATACTGATACGTTTATTACTGTATGGAGAGCTCACTGAGTGTGGTCCCATATGATAATTAAAGTAGAACTATCACCTACTTCTACTTATCTTACTATGGCCAGAAACTCCTAATGACCTGTATGAATTTTGTCCTTGTCTCTTTTGTTCAAGACATAACATCTTCAATCAGTGCTGGACGGAGGCGGACATGATAGTTCCCAGCAGGGACCACAGAACCGCAAGCTCTACTGACCTCACATGGAAATCTTAACCCTTTAAGGAGCAGAGGAATGTGCAATGGTGCACCTGTCTGGGCCTTAAGGGGTTAAGCAAGCTAATATATTCTGTCTGAATCTATTTGAACATGACATCCAGGAATACTTGAATATGTCACCTCTTGAACCAAGGCAGAAGGGTAAAAATTCATAGGAGCCATCAGGATTTTCGCTCCACGGTAAGTTAAGTGTGGGTGGTATTATTTAGTGATGGTACTGCTCCTTGAAGATTTCAGTGCAGCACGGAGTTCCAAATCTGTGTTTCTCTAAGGGTGATAGACTCATGGAACAGCTTCCCAGCAGAAGTGGTAAGGACAAATACTTTTAGGGGATTCAAAAATGTCTGGGATAGACACAAGCCCGTTCTAAGAAACCTATACTACTGTATATTTCATTAAATGGGAAAATAGGTAGATTGGATATGCCAGATGATTCTTTTACCCATGTCAGAATCTAGGTTTTCTATGCTTCTAACGTAGGCCTAGATTATCCTGCAGTAGATAAGTATTACTGGATTTATCTAACATATTTAACCCCTTTGAGAGCCAGAGAGCTATCCAACACATTGCTCTGGCACTCACAGGGTTAAATTGAAGTATATGGAGAAAGTTTTAGGAAAAACCCTTGATAAAGATATCAATGGCAGTGTAATTCAGGCCTTAATTTGCATTCTGTGCTAAACTGAGTGACTTTCACTTTTCAGAAATAAAAGTGCCTATATCGCTTTATTGATCAACTAGTGTAAAATCTGTGTATACAGGCCAAGGTCTTGGTGATTTTAACCCTTTGAGTCCAGAGGGGTACGCAACGCATTGCAAAGCACTCAAAGGGTTAAGAGGCCGGTCCTGCTCTGCATCCTGCTACCGACACAGTCATATACTGTAGAGACTGCCTGAAAGCACAGAATGCTCCCAGCACAGAACTCCCAGCATTCCACACAGAATGCTCCCAGCACAGAACTCCCAGCATTCCGCACAGAATGCTCCCAGCACAGAACTCCCAGCATTCCACACAGAATGCCCCCAGCACAGAACTCCCAGCATTCCGCACAGAATACTATCAGCACAGAACTCCCAGCATTCCACACAGAATACTATCAGCACAGAACTCCCAGCATTCCGTACAGAATGCTCCCAGCACAGAACTCCCAACATTCTGAGCGTTCGGGCAGTCTCTACTGCACATGACGGCTTCTGACAAACATCCTAACGAATTATTATATGGTATATCTGCTGGTCTTTTGACTAACAATGTTTTGAAATATGCAACCTTGAATTCAAGGTGACAGGTCCACTTTAAGTATAAAGTAATGAAAACTAACTTTATGTCTTCACTATTCAACTGATGGTTTGTGGGTTTTGCCTTTTAGTCTAATCTCAACTTTCTTCTGTTGCTTAATGCAGTCTCACTTTACAGCTGTGTCATTTGGAAGTTATGCAGAATAACAACTCTGTTGGTCAGAGCCAGACACATATGTGTGGATGTATAAAACCTATTGTTACTGGTGTTTTTAGGAATTGTTGCCATCTTTATAATAGAGTAAATTCATTTTATATAAATATATATGTATTGGTATCTGAGAAAATTTGCTAATGATAATTTGTTTCCCAAACACAGTTTATACACGCCATCATCTGCCATCCTAAATACACCCATTAAGAATATGCTTTACGTTGTGTTAAGATTTAAAACTGTTTTTGTGACAATTAACACAATTGTTATTTGGATCATGTCCATTCCTAGTCCACTTTTCAAACAACTCACCTGATTGGCATGAGTAATTACCGAAAATGTAATTATGACGCTTTACAGACACTTTATTATACTGGTTTTATACAACCCCCCCCTCTGGTAAGTAAGGGGTTAAATAAACTGTGGGGAGGGGTTCCTGTGTCCAATTTGAAGCAGTTAGTTCCTCCCAAAATTACTCCGTATGTTCAAAACGAAAAAGTGGAGGCGTTCTGGGGCAAACCTAAAGTTTTCCAATGATTTAACCCTTTGTGTGCTGGATGGCGTATTCAACTCATTGCTTCGCAAGGCGTTGCATACCCCCTCCGGCACTCAAAGGGTTAAACAGGGATTTTAACCCCTTGAATGCTTCGCAATGCATTGTACACCTCTCTAGCATTCCAGGGGTCAAAAATCCCCATTTAAATCAATTGAATTTTGGGGAATTTTTAATTATCCCTATACTGAAAATGGTTCGCCCCAGAACTCTACCATGTGTCTTTTGCCAGCGGTCGCAGTTTGATTTCCCTGTGGATTAGAAGTTGGTGAACCAGTTGTCCCACCATTAAGGCAGATTTCTAAGGTAGGCTGACCAGATCTCACCTTTACCCGGGGACACATAGGAAGTAGGCATATTTCAGTACTTCACTGAACTCAAAGAACCCTGCAGTATGCATTTTTCATATGCGTCCCTGGTTAAAGGTGAGGTCTGGTCAGCCTATTCTAAGTGCAGCAAAAGAATTATGAAGAGCCACAGACTGGGGGACATGCCTCTTGCCCACCAGTCTGTCCCTTCCATAGGCAACTGTAGTCCCTCTGCCTTTTCTTGGAAGTCTCTGAGGCAGCGACACTTGTTTCTTTTGTATCTGTGTGGAGCTCCAGCCATGACCCAACAGCAAAGACGATTCACTTAGATATATGTAGTAACATAGTTGATGAGGTTGAAAAAAAGACATGCGTCCATCAAGTCCAGACCATGCCAAATCCTCCCCTGTTGATCCAGAGGAAGGCAAAAATAAACAAACAATTAACCCCTTAATGACCAGATGACATGCTATGACCGTCACAGTACTTATACCCTTAAGGTCCGGTGACGGTCATAGCACGTCAGATAGATAGATAGATAGATAGATATGAGATAGATAGATAGATAGATAGATAGATAGATAGATAGATAGATAGATAGATATGAGATAGATAGATAGATAGATAGATAGATAGATAGATAGATAGATATGATATAGATAGATAGATAGATAGATAGATAGATAGATAGATAGATTGATATGAAATAGATAGATAAATAGATAGATAGATAGATAGATAGATAGATAGATAGATATGAGATAGATAGATAGATAGATAGATAGATAGATAGATAGATACATATGAGATAGATAGATAGATAGATTGATATGAAATAGATAGATAAATATATAGATAGATAGATAGATAGATTGATATGAAATAGATAGATAGATAGATAGATAGATAGATAGATAGATAGATATGAGATAGATAGATAGATAGATAGATAGATAGATAGATAGATAGATATTTCTGTGTAATGGGCTCGTACTTAGGAAGGCAATCTTTACTTCTTGACAATGTACTGTGCTGGAGTAGAACCTACCTATGTAGCAAGATGTTACGCTTTGCTTGTTCTAGACTAGAGTCTCTAATGTTTTTGACTTGGTTGAAATTATATTTGTTTAGAAGATTCTTCTCCTGGAAAGGACCTATGAAGTATACCATGATACCACTCAATGAGAGCTGCTTTCATCCAACCAATTTCATTCTGCTGGGAATCCCTGGACTTGAATCCTTACATACCTGGATATCCATCCCTTTTTTTTCCATATTCCTAATTGCTCTTATTGGTAACTATACTTTAATGCTAATTATCATATCAGAACGGAGCCTCCATCAGCCCATGTACATCTTTTTCACTGTGTTAGCAGTTGTGGACCTTCTTCTGGCCAAAACCACAATGCCCAAGCTCCTTGGCATCTTCTGGTTCCAGTACAACGAGATTGACTTCCATTCATGTCTTCTCCAGATGTTCTTCGTTCATGCACTTTCTGCCATTGAATCTGGAATCTTTGTAGCAATGGCTTTTGATCGCTATGTTGCCATATGTAACCCACTTAGGTATGCAGCCATCTTAACACCCAGTGTTATCATAAAAAGTGGGGCGATAGCTGTGATTCGGGGGGTGGTTTATATTCTTCCCCTCCCTCTTCTGGCTAAGAGATTCCCACAATACAGAGATAACATTATTGTTCACTCATACTGTGAGCACATGGCCGTAGTGAGATTAGCTTGTGGGGATGTGTCTCTCAATGACCATGTTGGAATGACTGTTGGGTTCCTTGTCCTAGCTATGGACTCTCTATTCATCGTCCTATCCTACATAATGATTCTACAAGCTCTCCGAAAACTGAGTGTTGATGCACGTCTTAAATCGTTTGGTACTTGTATTTCCCACGTCTGCTGCATTTTGGCTTTCTACATTCCTATTCTCACTTCATCCCTGGTGCACAGATTTGGAACAAACGTCCCTCACCATACCCACATCTTGCTTGCCAACTTTTACCTCCTCGTGCCCCCTATGTTAAATCCATTAGTCTATGGCATAAGGACTAAACAAATCCGAGAGAAAGTGTTGAAATTCTTCTCTGAATCGCTTATGTATACAGGGAAACTAGATCAATTCTGGAACAAACCAACTGGACCGCAAAGAGCACATGAACATTCCCATTGATTTAAATGTGGCTCTTAACTTCTTTAAATGTGGATCTTAAAGTGGAACTACCACATGTTGACAGCTTTAGCTTCACTAAGTCCCCATCTGGCGACTAGCTCCTTAGTAGCGCTAGTCGCCAGAATTATTACCGTTCTCCTGCTCTGTCAATCCCAGCCGGCTGTATGAGGCGTTGCTAGGACCCGTTCGGCTCCGGAAGGGACTGACAGAGCAGGCGCATGGACGTCACTACGGCAAGATGTCCGCGATCTTTGCTGCCTGTCAGCCGGGGAAGAATGGCTATTTCTCCTTTACAAGGTAATAATTCTGGCGACTAGTGCTACTAAGAAGCTAGTCACCAGATGCAGAAATATTGAAGCTAAAGTTGTTATCATGTGGTTGTTCCACTTTAACTTCACTGATACATCTCAGCAACGCATTGCCCACCTCTCCGAGCCTGTTTAAGTTTAAAGCGGATCTTTCATCCATTAATATTGAGCCTCAAAATATAAGAACAATAGCGATATGTATAGATTTACTTGTAGTTTCAAGTAGAATTGCGGAATTAGCAAGAAATAGACCTTTCTAGGCAGACAGGCAGTGAGGAACAGCACAGACATCTTGCACACTGTCCATCCACTTCAACTCCACGACTGGTGAGTTGAATGCCATTCTGTCTTAAGGCCCCGGAAGGGACTGACAGTGCAGGTACAGAGAGAGCCTACTGCAAGATCCCTGCCAGTGCCAATCTGCCTAAAAAGTTATATTTCTCAATAATGCCGCAATTATAGTTGAAACTACAAGTAAGTCTATACATATTGCTATTGTACTTATATTTTGGGGTTCAATATTAATGGCATGAAAATTCTTCTTTAAATTTAAATAAGTGAGCAGTATCAGTGAGTGGAGAAGGTAATGTAGGGATAAGACAGGAAGTCAGTGCTAGGGGAGGTGGGTAATGCATTGCTGAGCAGTGTCAGTGAGTGGGGGAGGTAATGTAGGGATAAGACAGGAAGTCAGTGCTAGGGGAGGTGGGTAATACATTGCTGGGCAGTGTCAGTGAGTGGGGAGGTAATGTAGGGATAAGACAGGAAGTCAGTGGTAGGGGAGGTGGGTAATGCATTGCTGAGCAGTGTCAGTGAGTGAGGACGTAATGTAGGGATAAGACAGGAAGTCAGTGGTAGGGGAGGTGGGTAATGCATTGCTGAGCAGTGTCAGTGAGTGGGGAGGTAATGTAGGAATAAGACAGGAAGTCAGTGCTAGGGGAGGTGGGTAATGCATTGCTGAGCAGTGTCAGTGAGTGGAGAAGGTAATGTAGGGATAAGACAGGAAGTCAGTGCTAGTGGAGGAGGGTAATGCATTACTGAGCAGTGTCAGTGAGTGGGGAGGTAATGTAGGGATAAGACAGGAAGTCAGTGCTAGGGGAGGTGGGTAATGCATTGCTGAGCAGTGTCAGTGAGTGGGGGAGGTAATGTAGGGATAAGACAGGAAGTCAGTGCTAGTGGAGGAGGGTAATGCATTACTGAGCAGTGTCAGTGAGTGGGGAGGTAATGTAGGGATACGACAGGAAGTCAGTGTTAGGGGAGGTGGGTAATGCATTGCTGAGCAGTGTCAGTGTGAGGGAAGGTAATATAGGGATAAGACAGGAAGTCAGTGCTAGGGGAGGTGGGTAATGCATTACTGAGCAGTGTCAGTGAGTGGGGAGGTAATGTAGGGATAAGACAGGAAGTCAGTGCTAGGGGAGGTGGGTAATACATTACTGAGCAGTGTCAGTGAGTGGGAAGGTAATATAGGGATAAGACAGGAAGTCAGTGGTAGGGGAGGTGGGTAATACATTACTGAGCAGTGTCAGTGAGTGGGGAGGTAATGTAGGGATAAGACAGGAAGTCAGTGCTAGGGGAGGTGGGTAATGCATTGCTGAGCAGTGTCAGTGAGTGGGGGAGGTAATGTAGGGATAAGACAGGAGGTCAGTACTAGGGGAGGTGGGTAATGCATTGCTGAGCAGTGTCAGTGAGTGGGGAGGTGATGTAGAGATAAGACAGGAAGTCAGTGCTAGGGGAGGTGGGTAATGCATTGCTGAGCAGTGTCAGTGAGTGGGGGAGGTAATGTAGGGATAAGACAGGAAGTCAGTGCTAGTGGAGGTGGGTAATGCATTACTGAGCAGTGTCAGTGAGTGGGGAGGTAATGTAGGGATAAGACAGGAAGTCAGTGCTAGGGGAGGTGAGTAATGCATTGCTGAGCAGTATCAGTGAGTGGAGAAGGTAATGTAGGGATAAGACAGGAAGTCAGTGCTAGTGGAGGTGGGTAATGCATTACTGAGCAGTGTCAGTGAGTGGGGAGGTAATGTAGGGATAAGACAAGAAGCTAGTGCTAGGGGAGGTGGGTAATGCATTGCTGAGCAGTGTCAGTGAGTGGGGAGGTAATGTAGGGACAAGACAGGAAGTCAGTGTTAGGAGAGGTAGGTAATGCATTGCTGAGCAGTGTGAGTGTGTGGAGAAGGTAATGTAGGGATAAGACAGGAAGTCAGTGCTAGGGGAGGTGGGTAATGCATTGCTGAGCAGTGTCAGTGAGTGGGGGAGGTAATGTAGGGATAAGACAGGAAGTCAGTGCTAGTGGAGGAGGGTAATGCATTACTGAGCAGTGTCAGTGAGTGGGGAGGTAATGTAGGGATACGACAGGAAGTCAGTGTTAGGGGAGGTGGGTAATGCATTGCTGAGCAGTGTCAGTGTGTGGGAAGGTAATATAGGGATAAGACAGGAAGTCAGTGCTAGGGGAGGTGGGTAATGCATTACTGAGCAGTGTCAGTGAGTGGGGAGGTAATGTAGGGATAAGACAGGAAGTCAGTGCTAGGGGAGGTGGGTAATACATTACTGAGCAGTGTCAGTGAGTGGGAAGGTAATATAGGGATAAGACAGGAAGTCAGTGGTAGGGGAGGTGGGTAATACATTACTGAGCAGTGTCAGTGAGTGGGGAGGTAATGTAGGGATAAGACAGGAAGTCAGTGTTAGGGGAGGTGGGTAATGCATTGCTGAGCAGTGTCAGTGAGTGGGGAGGTAATGTAGGGATAAGACAGGAAGTCAGTACTAGGGGAGGTGGGTAATGCATTACTGAGCAGTGTCAGTGAGTGGGGAGGTAATGTAGGGATAAGACAGGAAGTCAGTGCTAGGGGAGGTGGGTAATGCATTACTGAGTAGTGTCAGTGAGTGGGGAAGGTGATGTAGAGATAAGACAGGAAGTCAGTGCTAGGGGAGGTGGGTAATGCATTGCTGAGCAGTGTCAGTGAGTGGGGGAGGTAATGTAGGGATAAGACAGGAGGTCAGTACTAGGGGAGGTGGGTAATGCATTGCTGAGCAGTGTCAGTGAGTGGGGAGGTGATGTAGAGATAAGACAGGAAGTCAGTGCTAGGGGAGGTGGGTAATGCATTGCTGAGCAGTGTCAGTGAGTGGGGGAGGTAATGTAGGGATAAGACAGGAAGTCAGTGCTAGTGGAGGTGGGTAATGCATTACTGAGCAGTGTCAGTGAGTGGGGAGGTAATGTAGGGATAAGACAGGAAGTCAGTGCTAGGGGAGGTGAGTAATGCATTGCTGAGCAGTATCAGTGAGTGGAGAAGGTAATGTAGGGATAAGACAGGAAGTCAGTGCTAGTGGAGGTGGGTAATGCATTACTGAGCAGTGTCAGTGAGTGGGGAGGTAATGTAGGGATAAGACAAGAAGTTAGTGCTAGGGGAGGTGGGTAATGCATTGCTGAGCAGTGTCAGTGAGTGGGGAGGTAATGTAGGGACAAGACAGGAAGTCAGTGTTAGGAGAGGTAGGTAATGCATTGCTGAGCAGTGTGAGTGTGTGGAGAAGGTAATGTAGGGATAAGACAGGAAGTCAGTGCTAGGGGAGGTGGGTAATGCATTGCTGAGCAGTGTCAGTGAGTGGGGGAGGTAATGTAGGGATAAGACAAGAAGTCAGTGCTAGGGGAGGTGGGTAATGCATTGGTGAGCAGTGTCAGTGAGTGGGGAGGTAATGTAGGGATAAGACAGGAAGTCAGTGCTAGGGGAGGTGGGTAATGCATTGCGGAGCAGTGTCAGTGAATGGGGAGGTAATGTAGGGATAAGACAGGAAGTCAGTGCTAGGGGAGGTGGGTAAAGCATTGCTGAGCAGTGTCAGTGAGTGGGGAGGTAATGTAGGGATAAGACAGGAAGTCAGTGCTAGGGGAGGTGGGTAATGCATTGCGGAGCAGTGTCAGTGAATGGGGAGGTAATGTAGGGATAAGACAGGAAGTCAGTGCTAGGGGAGGTGGGTAATGCATTGCTGAGCAGTATCAGTGGGGGAGGTAATGTAGGGATAAGACAGGAAGTCAGTGCTAGGGGAGGTGGGTAATGCATTGCTGAGCAGTATCAGTGAGTGGGGGAGGTAATGTAGGGATAAGACAAGAAGTCAGTGCTAGGGGAGGTGGGTAATGTAGTGCTGAGCAGTGTCAGTGAGTGGGGATGTAATGTAGGGATAAGACAGGAAGTCACTGCTAGGGGAGGTGGGTAATGCATTACTGAGCAGTGTCAGTGAGTGGGGAGGTAATGTAGGGATAAGACAGGAAGTCAGTACTAGGGGAGGTGGGCAATGCATTACTGAGCAGTGTCAGTAAGTGGGGGAGATAATGTAGGGATAAGATAGGAAGTCAGTGCTAGAGGAGGTGGGTAATGCATTACTGAGCAGTGTCAGTGAGTGAGTGAGGTAAGGTAGGGATAAGACAAGAAGTCAATGCTAGGGGAGGTGGGTAATGTAGTGCTGAGCAGTGTCAGTGAGTGGGGAGGTAATGTAGGGATAAGACAGGAAGTCAGTGCTAGGGGAGATGGGTAATGTATTGCTGAGCAGTGTTAGTGAATGGGGAGGTAATGTAGGGATAAGACAGGAAGTCAGTGCTAGGGGAGGTGGGTAATGCATTGCTGAGCAGTGTCAGTGAGTGGGGGACGTAATGTAGGGATAATACAGGAAGTCAGTGCTAGGAGAGGTGGGTAATGCATTGCTGAGCAGTGTCAGTGAGTGGGGGACGTAATGTAGGGATAATACAGGAAGTCAGTGCTAGGAGAGGTGGGTAATGCATTACTGACCAGTGTCAGCGAATGGGCAGGTAATGAAGGGATAAGACAGGAAGTCAGTGCTAGGGGAGGTGGATAATGCATTACTGAGCAGTGTCAGTGAGTGGGGGACGTAATGTGGGGATAATACAGGAAGTCAGTGCTAGGAGAGGTGGGTAATGCATTACTGACCAGTGTCAGCGAATGGGCAGGTAATGAAGGGATAAGACAGGAAGTCAGTGCTAGGGGAGGTGGATAATGCATTGTTGAGCAGTGTCAGTGAGTGGGGAAGGTAATGTAGGGATAAGACAGGAAGTCAGTGCTAGGGGAGGTACGTAATGTATTGCTGAGCAGTGTCAGTGAGTGGGGAGGTAATGTAGGGATAAGACAGGAAGTCAGTGCTAGGGGAGGTGGGTAATGAATTGCTGAGCAGTGTCAGTGAGTGGGGGAGGTAATATAGGGATAAGACAGGAAGTCAGTGCTAGGGGAGGTGGGTAATGCATTGCTGAGCAGTGTCAGTGAGTGGGGAGGTAATGTAGGGATAAGACAGGAAGTCAGTGCTAGGGGAGGTAGGTAATGCATTGCAGACCATTGTCAGTGAGTGGGGAGGTAATGTAGGGGTAAGACAGAAAGTCAGTGCTCGGGTAGATGGACAATGCATTGAGTCCAGTATCAGCGAGTGGTGGAGGTAATGTAGGGATAAGACAGGAAGTTCCTTTACAGAATGTCTGCAATTAACAGAACTCAAAAACTAGTTTTGTAAGTAAGATATGGCTAGTACAACAGAGTGGTGATTGTAAAAGCTCTTTCAAAATCACCCAATTTCTTTCCTAGGTTACAGTGTTATTTTTTGTATACATGACTGATATTAAATATATACAGAACTGTATTTTCCAGTACAGTGAAATGTGTGAAGGCCACAACAATCACAAACATTCCGGATTCTTGGACCGCAATGGAAATCTTTTATATTGTGCCAACATTATCTTTGTATTTCATGAACTTTCCATGTTACTCTCTTGTTTATCAGGGTACGTTCTGTAGAGGCCATCACATGTCTGTTCCCTCTACCCTCAAACTAAGTATCCATATGTTGCTCCATGTATTCTTCCATCCACCAGTCTGTCCCTCCATCTCCCCCCAACCTTTAAGTAGCACCAGTCTGTTCATATTTCCATCCTTCCAACAACATACCGTTCCACCGGACCATTCATCCATCCCTCCAATATTTGTACAACCATCTATTTATTTGTCCAGCTGTCCATCTACCTTTCTACTCATTCATCTGTTAATCTGCTCATCCATCCACCCATCCATTCCCTACTATTCATCACCAGTTTTCATTCATTCTCCCACTCATCCATCCACCACTCTATCATTATCCATTCCTTCACCCATATGTCTGTCCATCCATCCATCCTTCTTTCTCACTGATCTCTGCATTTTCAGCTATCCATCTGTCCACCCAACCTTTAGTGTACACAAATACCCATCACCAACACATCTATTCCTCCATCATCATACATCCATCAATCTCTCCTTCTATCTGTCGGTCCATCCACCTGTCCATTCCTTAATCTCCATCCATCTATCTATCCATCCATCCATCATATTGTAACAATTAGATTGGGCTTAAAACATTATTAAAGAATTGTACTGACATTTGTGTTTCTGTGTCATGAACATCTTTGGTAAATCCCACATCCCTCATACACTGGAGTATCATTCTGCTTACTGAAACTACTCTACATGATACGATATTACCCCAGAGTGGTTGCACGTGTTGCCCTCTAGATGAATGAATGAATGAATGAATGAATGAATGAATATGTATATTTATATTGTGCCACAAGTGTACTCAGCTCTTTACAATTTAAGGCTTTATACAATACAGGGTTACAGGTGCTTTGCAAGTGAGGTCCCTGCCCGAAATCTTACAGTCTAAAGTGGAAGTAGTTGAAGAATGTTATGATTTTTCCCCAGGACATCACTGCCATCAGTCATTCCTTCCACTCTGCTCACCTCTAGATCTTTCCCCAGGACATCACTGCCATCAGTCATTCCTTCCAGTCTGTTCACCTCTAGATCTTTCCCCAGGACATCACTGCCATCAGTCATTCCTTCCAGTCTGTTCACCTCTAGACCTTTCCCCAGGACATCACTGCCCTCAGTCATTCCTTCCAGTCTGTTCACCTCTAGATCTTTCCCCAGGACATCACTTCCCTCAGTCATTCCTTCCAGTCTGTTCTCTCTAGATCTTTCCCCAGGACATCACTTCCCTCAGTCATTCCTTCCAGTCTGTTCTCTCTAGATCTTTCCCCAGGACATCACTGCCCTCAGTCATTCCTTCCAGTCTGTTCACCTCTAGATCTTTCCCCAGGACATTACCGCCCTCAGTCATTCCTTCCAGTCTGTTCTCTCTAGATCTTTCCCCAGGACATCACTGCCCTCAGTCATTCCTTCCAGTCTCTTCTCTAGATCTTTCCCCAGGACATTACCGCCCTCAGTCATTCCTTCCAGTCTGTTCTCTCTAGATCTTTCCCCAGGACATCACTGCCATCAGTCATTCCTTCCAGTCTGTTCACCTCTAGATCTTTCCCCAGGACATTACCGCCCTCAGTCATTCCTTCCAGTCTGTTCTCTCTAGATCTTTCCCCAGGACATCACTGCCCTCAGTCATTCCTTCCAGTCTGTTCTCTCTAGATCTTTCCCCAGGACATCACTGCCCTCAGTCATTCCTTCCAGTCTGTTCTCTCTAGATCTTTCCCCAGGACATTACCGCCCTCAGTCATTCCTTCCAGTCTGTTCACCTCTAGATCTTTCCCCAGGACATCACTGCCATCAGTCATTCCTTCCAGTCTGTTCACCTCTAGATCTTTCCCCAGGACATCACTGCCCTCAGTCATTCCTTCCAGTCTGTTCACCTCTAGATCTTTCCCCAGGACATCACTGCCCTCAGTCATTCCTTCCAGTCTGTTCTCTCTAGATCTTTCCCCAGGACATCACTGCCCTCAGTCATTCCTTCCAGTCTGTTCACCTCTAGATCTTTCCCCAGGACATTACCGCCTTCAGTCATTCCTTCCAGTCTGTTCTCTCTAGATCTTTCCCCAGGACATCACTGCCCTCAGTCATTCCTTCCAGTCTGTTCACTCTAGATTTTTCCTCAGGACATCACTGCCCTCAGTCATTCCTTCCAGTCTGTTCTCTCTAGATCTTTCCCCAGGACATCACTTCCCTCAGTCATTCCTTCCAGTCTGTTCTCTCTAGACCTTTCCCCAGGACATCACTGCCCTCAGTCATTCCTTCCAGTCTGTTCACCTCTAGATCTTTCCCAGGACATCACTGCCCTCAGTCATTCCTTCCAGTCTGTTCTCTCTAGATCTTTCCCCAGGACATTACCGCCCTCAGTCATTCCTTCCAGTCTGTTCTCTCTAGATCTTTCCCCAGGACATCACTGCCCTCAGTCATTCCTTCCAGTCTGTTCTCTCTAGATCTTTCCCCAGGACATCACTGCCCTCAGTCATTCCTTCCAGTCTGTTCACCTCTAGATCTTTCCCAGGACATCACTGCCCTCAGTCATTCCTTCCAGTCTGTTCTCTCTAGATCTTTCCCCAGGACATTACCGCCCTCAGTCATTCCTTCCAGTCTGTTCTCTCTAGATCTTTCCCCAGGACATTACCGCCCTCAGTCATTCCTTCCAGTCTGTTCTCTCTAGATCTTTCCCCAGGACATTACCGCCCTCAGTCATTCCTTCCAGTCTGTTCTCTCTAGATCTTTCCCCAGGACATTACCGCCCTCAGTCATTCCTTCCAGTCTGTTCTCTCTAGATCTTTCCCCAGGACATTACCGCCCTCAGTCATTCCTTCCAGTCTGTTCTCTCTAGATCTTTCCCCAGGACATTACCGCCCTCAGTCATTCCTTCCAGTCTGTTCTCTCTAGATCTTTCCCCAGGACATTACCGCCCTCAGTCATTCCTTCCAGTCTGTTCTCTCTAGATCTTTCCCCAGGACATTACCGCCCTCAGTCATTCCTTCCAGACTGTTCTCTCTAGATCTTTCCCCAGGACATTACCGCCCTCAGTCATTCCTTCCAGTCTGTTCTCTCTAGATCTTTCTCCAGGACACAAGAAGAAGAAGAGGGTGGGACATTGATGAAAATGACTGTGTGATCTTGACTTTCATTCAGTGGATCTGTGCATGGAGACTTCTCCAGCATTAAAAGGGTTAACGCATGACTTAATTCAAATATAATTTGGGAAATGTATATATGGGGCAGTTGGTATATCCCAGAATGGCTCATAGCTTCTTATGACTCACAAATACATTTCAGTTCTACCTCATAGGGCCTCTTTCACAAACAGAAAAAGTCGTACAATTCTATGGCAAACCAAGTGCACTATACACATGCTATCCTTTAATCAAGTGCACCGTACACATGCAATCCTTTAATCAAGTGCACCATACACATGCTATCCTTTAACCAAGTGCCCATACACATGCTATCCTTTAATCAAGTGCACCGTACACATGCAATCCTTTAATCAAGTGCACCATACACATGCTATCCTTTAACCAAGTGCCCATACACATGCTATCCTTTAATCAAGTGCACCATACACATGCTATCCTTTAACCAAGTGCACCATACACATGCTATCCTTTAATCAAGTGCCCATACACATGCAATCCTTTAATCAAGTGCCCATACACATGCTATCCTTTAATCAAGTGCACCATACACATGCTATCCTTTAACCAAGTGTTCTATACACATGCTATCCTTTAATCAAGTGCACCGTACACATGCAATCCTTTAATCAAGTGCCCATACACATGCAATCCTTTAATCAAGTGCACCATACACATGCTATCCTTTAACCAAGTGTTCTATACACATGCTATCCTTTAATCAAGTGCACCGTACACATGCTATCCTTTAACCTAGTGCCCCATACACATGCTATCCTTTCACCAAATGACCATACACATGCTATCCTTTAATCAAGTGCACCGTACACATGCTATCCTTTAACCAAGTGACCATACACATGCTATCCTTTAACCAAGTGCACCGTACACATGCAATCCTTTAATCAAGTGCACCATGTACATGCTATCCTTTAACCAAGTGCACCATGTACATGCTATCCTTTAACCAAGTGCACCATACACATGCTATGCTTTAACCAAGTGCACCATACACATGCTATCCTTTAATTAAGTGCCCCATACACATGCTATCCTTTAACCAAGTGCCCCATACACATGCAATCCTTTAACCAAGTGCACCACACACATGCTATCCTTTAACCAAGTGCACCATACACATGCTATCCTTTAATCAAGTGCACCATACACATGCTATCCTTTAACCAAGTGCTCCATACACATGCTATCCTTTAATCAAGTGCACCATATACATGCTAACCTTTAACCAAGTGCACCATACACATGCTATGCTTTAACCAAGTGCACCATACACATGCTATCCTGCAATCAAGTACCCCATACACATGCAAATCTTTAACCAAGTGCACCACGCACATGCTATCCTTTAACCAAGTGCACTATACACATGCTATCCTTTAATCAAGTGCACCATACACATGCTATCCTTTAATCAAGTGCACCATACACATGCTATCCTTTAACCAAGTACCCCATACACATGCTATCCTTTAATCAAGTGCACCGTACACATGCTATCCTTTAACCAAGTGACCATACACATGCTATCCTTTAACCAAGTGCACCGTACAACTGCTATCCTTTAACCAAGTGCACCATACATATGCTATACATTAATCAAATGCACCACACACATGCTATCCTTTAAGCAAGTGCCCCATACACATGCTATCCTTTAATCAAGTGCACCATACACATGCTATCCTTTAATCAAGTGCACCATACACATGCTATCCTTTAACCAAGTACCCCATACACATGCTATCCTTTAATCAAGTGCACCGTACACATGCTATCCTTTAACCAAGTGACCACACACATGCTATCCTTTAACCAAGTGCACCGTACAACTGCTATCCTTTAACCAAGTGCACCATACATATGCTATACATTAATCAAATGCACCACACACATGCTATCTTTTAATCAAGTGCCCCATACACATGCTATCCTTTAATCAAGTGCCCCATACACATGCTATCCTTTAATCAAGTGCACCATACACATGCTATCCTTTAATCAAGTGCACCATACACATGCTATCCTCTAACCAAGTGATCCATACACATGCTATCCTTTAACCAAGTGCACCATACACATGCTATGCTTTAACCAAGTGCACCATACACATGCTATCCTTTAATCAAGTGCCCCATACACATGCTATCCTTTAATCAAGTGCACCATACACATGCTATCCTTTAACCAAGTGATCCATACACATGCTATCCTTTAACCAAGTGCACCATATACATGCTATCCTTTAACAAAGTGCACCATACACATGCTATACCTTAATAAAGAGCACCATACACATGCTATCCTTTAATCAAGGGCACCATGTACATGCTATCCTTTAACCAAGTGCACCATACACATGCTATCCTTTAACCAAGTGCCCCATATACATGCTATCCTTTAACCAAGTGATCCATACACATGCTATCCTTTAACCAAGTGCACCATATACATGCTATCCTTTAACCAAGTGCACCATACACATGCTATCCTTTAATCAAGAGCACCATACACATGCTATACTTTAATCAAGAGCACCATACACATGCTATCCTTTAATCAAGTGCACCATGTACATGCTATACTTTAACCAAGTGCACCATACACATGCTATGCTTTAACCAAGTGCACCATACACATGCTATCCTTTAATCAAGTGCCCCATACACATGCTATCCTTTAACCAATTGCCCCATACGCATGCAATCCTTTAACCAAGTGCACCATACACATGCTATCCTTTAATCAAGTGCACCATACACATGCTATCCTTTAACCAAGTGCACCATACACATGCTATCCTTTAATCAAGTGCACCATACACATGCTATCCTTTAACCAAGTGCACCATACACATGCTATCCTTTAATCAAGTTCACCATACACATGCTATTATTTAACCAAGTGATCCATACACATGCTATCCTTTAATCAAGTGCACCATATACATGCTATCCTTTAACAAAGTGCACCATACACATGCTATGATTTAACCAAGTGCACCATACACATGCTATCCTTTAATCAAGTGCCCCATACACATGCAATCCTTTAACCAAGTGCACCACGCACATGCTGTCCTTTAACCAAGTGCACCATACACATGCTATCCTTTAATCAAGTGCACCATACACATGCTATCCTTTAACCAAGTGTTCTATACACATGCTATCCTTTAATCAAGTGCACCATACACATGCTATCCTTTAATCAAGTGCACCATACACATGCTATCCTTTAACCAAGTGCCCCATACACATGCTAACCTTTAACCAAATGACCATACACATGCTATCCTTCAATCAAGTGCACCGTATACATGCTATCCTTTAACCAAGTGACCATACACATGCTATCCTTTAACCATGTGCACCATACACATGCTATCCATTAATCAAGTGCACCATACACATGCTATCCTTTAATCAAGTGCACCATACACATGCAATCCTTTAACCAAGTGCCCCATACACATGCTATCCTTTAACCAAGTGCACCATACACATGCTATCCTTTAATCAAGTGCACCATACACATGCTATCCTTTAACCAAGTGCCCCATACACATGCTAACCTTTAACCAAATGACCATACACATGCTATCCTTCAATCAAGTGCACCGTATACATGCTATCCTTTAACCAAGTGACCATACACATGCTATCCTTTAACCATGTGCACCATACACATGCTATCCATTAATCAAGTGCACCATACACATGCTATCCTTTAATCAAGTGCACCATACACATGCAATCCTTTAACCAAGTGCCCCATACACATGCTATCCTTTAACCAAGTGATCCATACACATGCTATCCTTTAACCAAGTGCACCATGCACATGCTATCCTTTAACCAAGTGCGCCATACACATGCTATACTTTAATCAAGAGCACCATACACATGCTATCCTTTAATCAAGTGCACCATGTACATGCTATCCTTTAACCAAGTGCACCATACACATGCTATGCTTTAACCAAGTGCACCATACACATGCTATCCTTTAATCAAGTGCCCCATACACATGCAATCCTTTAACCAAGTGCACCACACACATGCTATCCTTTAACCAAGTGCACCATATACATGCTATCCTTTAATCAAGTGCACCACACACATGCTATCCTTTAACCAAGTGCATCATACACATGCTATCCTTTAACCAAGTGCACCACACACATGCTATCCTTTAACCAAGTGCACCATGCACATGCTATCCTTTAATCAAGTGCCCCATACACATGCTATCCTTTAACCAAGTGCCCCATACACATGCAATCCTTTAACCAAGTGCACCACACACATGCTATCCTTTAACCAAGTGCACCACACACATGCTATCCTTTAATCAAATGCACCATACACACATGCAATCCTTTAACCAAGTGCACCATACACATGCTATCCTTTAACCAAGTGCACCATACACATGCAATCCTTTAACTAAGTGCACCACACACATGCTATCCTTTAACCCAGTGCCCCATACACATGCTATCCTTTAACCAAGTGCACCATACACATGCTATCCTTTAATCAAGTGCACCATACACATGCTATCCTTTAACCAAGTGCCCCATACACATGCTATCCTTTAACCAAGTGCCCCATACACATGCAATCCTTTAACCAAGTGCACCACACACATGCTATCCTTTAATCAAGTGTTCTATACACATGCTATCCTTTAATCAAGTGCACCACACACATGCTATCCTTTAACCAAGTGCACCATACACATGCTATGCTTTAACCAAGTGCACCATGCACATAGTAACATAGTAAATTTGGTTGAAAAAAGACACAAGTCCATCAAGTTCAACCTTCGCCTCATACCTCAATAACTGAGATTTTATAGCTTTCCTGCTACCAATTAAATTAGTCTTTATCAGACCTTCCTGATCAGCCTACTGATACAGTATAACTCTGTATGTTCCCTTTTGAAAGAAATGTATCTAATCTTCTCTTAAATGTATCCATTGTATCTGCCATAACTACCTCCCTGGGCAATGAATTCCACAATTTGACAGACCTTACCGTAAAAAACCCTTCCTCTGCTGAAGTTTAAACCTCCTTTCCTCTAATCTCAAGGGGTGTCCCCTGGTCACCTGATCAGGCCTTGGAATAAATAGCTCACCGCAGATATCCTTGTATTGACCTCTCATATACTTGTACAATGTGATAAGGTCTCCTCTTAGTCGTCTTTTCTCTAGAGTAAATAAACCAAGTTTGTTTAGTCGTTCCTCATATGTCAAGTCCTCCATTCCCTTAATTAATTTTGTTGCTCTCCGCTGTACCCTCTCTAGTTCTAGTATATCCTTTTTCAGAACCGGTGCCCAAAATTGCACTGCATACTCAAGGTGAGGTCTTACCAATGATTTGTATAATGGCAAAATAATGTTATCCACTCTTGCTTTGATACCTCTTTTTATGCAAGACAGGACTTTGTTTGCCTTTGCTACTGCTGTTTGACACTGGTCACTGTTTCCAAGTTTGTAGTTGACAAGGATACCCAGGTCTTTTTCTAGCAACGAGTCACCTAAAATTATTCCATTAAGTTTATAAGTAGCCTTGGGATTGTTTCCTCCCAAATGCATGACTTTACACTTTCCCACATTAAACTTCATATTCCACATGTTTGCCCAATCTGACATTGTATGTAAGTCCCTCTGTAGAGAGAAAAATATCCTGTTCTGAATTAATGACTTTGCATAATTTAGTATCATCTGCAAATATTGATATTTTGCTTTCTATATCTATTTCCAGGTCATTTATAAACATGTTAAAAAGCAGCGGACCCAATACTGAACCCTGAGGTACTCCACTCTCCACTTTAACTGTACTGGAGAATTTTCAATTTACAACCACACACTGTTCCCTTTCCTTCAGCCAGTTTTGTATCCAATTGCAAAGGTTATCTCCTAGCCCCAATTTCCTTATTTTATACACCAGCCTTCTGTGTGGCACTGTATCAAATGCCTTTGCAAAGTCTAGATATACTACATCTACTGCCTTGCCATTGTCTAGGTTGCTGCTTACCTCCTCATAGAAGCTGAAAAGATTAGTTTGGCATGATCTATTCTTCATAAAACCATGTTGATTTGTGCTAATGATTTTATTTTATGTGTTGCAATCCTGAATATAGTCCCTTATTATCCCTTCTAACAGTTTTCCCACTACAGAGGTCAAACTCACTGGTCTATAATTCCCAGGTTCTGTTTTAGTTCCCTTCTTAAATAGAGGCACTATGTTAGCTCTTCGCCAATCCTGAGGCACTGAGCCTGTGGTGATAGAATCTTTAAAGAGTAAATATGGGGGTTTTGCTGACACTGCAATGAGTTCCTGAAGAACCCTTGGATGTATACCATCAGGACCCGGTGCTTTGGCGGTCTTAATTTTGTTCAGTCTTTCCATGACATCTCCTTGAGTTAACCCAATATCTATTAATTGTATTGTTTTATTTGTTACTTGCGGAGGCTCTTCTACCATTCCTTGCTCCCTTGTATATACTGATGCAAAGAAAGTGTTTAAAACATCGGCTTTTTCCTTATCCTCACCCATCTCATTTTTGAATGGTCCAATGCACTCCCTCTTAAGTTTTTTGCTATTTATATATTTGAAAAACTTTTTTGGATTAGTCTTGCTTTCCCTTGCTATCCTTTAATCAAGTGCACCATACACATGCTATCCTTTAATCAAGTGCACCGTACACATGCTATCCTTTAACCTAGTGCCCCATACACATGCTATCCTTTCACCAAATGACCATACACATGCTATCCTTTAATCAAGTGCACCGTACACATGCTATCCTTTAACCAAGTGACCATACACATGCTATCCTTTAACCAAGTGCACCGTACACATGCAATCCTTTAATCAAGTGCACCATGTACATGCTATCCTTTAACCAAGTGCACCATGTACATGCTATCCTTTAACCAAGTGCACCATACACATGCTATGCTTTAACCAAGTGCACCATACACATGCTATCCTTTAATTAAGTGCCCCATACACATGCTATCCTTTAACCAAGTGCCCCATACACATGCAATCCTTTAACCAAGTGCACCACACACATGCTATCCTTTAACCAAGTGCACCATACACATGCTATCCTTTAATCAAGTGCACCATACACATGCTATCCTTTAACCAAGTGCTCCATACACATGCTATCCTTTAATCAAGTGCACCATATACATGCTAACCTTTAACCAAGTGCACCATACACATGCTATGCTTTAACCAAGTGCACCATACACATGCTATCCTGCAATCAAGTACCCCATACACATGCAAATCTTTAACCAAGTGCACCACGCACATGCTATCCTTTAACCAAGTGCACTATACACATGCTATCCTTTAATCAAGTGCACCATACACATGCTATCCTTTAATCAAGTGCACCATACACATGCTATCCTTTAACCAAGTACTCCATACACATGCTATCCTTTAATCAAGTGCACCGTACACATGCTATCCTTTAACCAAGTGACCATACACATGCTATCCTTTAACCAAGTGCACCGTACAACTGCTATCCTTTAACCAAGTGCACCATACATATGCTATACATTAATCAAATGCACCACACACATGCTATCCTTTAAGCAAGTGCCCCATACACATGCTATCCTTTAATCAAGTGCACCATACACATGCTATCCTTTAATCAAGTGCACCATACACATGCTATCCTTTAACCAAGTACCCCATACACATGCTATCCTTTAATCAAGTGCACCGTACACATGCTATCCTTTAACCAAGTGACCACACACATGCTATCATTTAACCAAGTGCACCGTACAACTGCTATCCTTTAACCAAGTGCACCATACATATGCTATACATTAATCAAATGCACCACACACATGCTATCTTTTAATCAAGTGCCCCATACACATGCTATCCTTTAATCAAGTGCCCCATACACATGCTATCCTTTAATCAAGTGCACCATACACATGCTATCCTTTAATCAAGTGCACCATACACATGCTATCCTCTAACCAAGTGATCCATACACATGCTATCCTTTAACCAAGTGCACCATATACATGCTATCCTTTAACCAAGTGCACCATACACATGCTATGCTTTAACCAAGTGCACCATACACATGCTATGCTTTAACCAAGTGCACCATACACATGCTATCCTTTAATCAAGTGCCCCATACACATGCTATCCTTTAATCAAGTGCACCATACACATGCTATCCTTTAACCAAGTGATCCATACACATGCTATCCTTTAACCAAGTGCACCATATACATGCTATCCTTTAACAAAGTGCACCATACACATGCTATACCTTAATAAAGAGCACCATACACATGCTATCCTTTAATCAAGGGCACCATGTACATGCTATCCTTTAACCAAGTGCACCATACACATGCTATCCTTTAACCAAGTGCCCCATATACATGCTATCCTTTAACCAAGTGATCCATACACATGCTATCCTTTAACCAAGTGCACCATATACATGCTATCCTTTAACCAAGTGCACCATACACATGCTATCCTTTAATCAAGAGCACCATACACATGCTATACTTTAATCAAGAGCACCATACACATGCTATCCTTTAATCAAGTGCACCATGTACATGCTATACTTTAACCAAGTGCACCATACACATGCTATGCTTTAACCAAGTGCACCATACACATGCTATCCTTTAATCAAGTGCCCCATACACATGCTATCCTTTAACCAATTGCCCCATACGCATGCAATCCTTTAACCAAGTGCACCATACACATGCTATCCTTTAATCAAGTGCACCATACACATGCTATCCTTTAACCAAGTGCACCATACACATGCTATCCTTTAATCAAGTGCACCATACACATGCTATCCTTTAACCAAGTGCACCATACACATGCTATCCTTTAATCAAGTTCACCATACACATGCTATTATTTAACCAAGTGATCCATACACATGCTATCCTTTAATCAAGTGTACCATATACATGCTATCCTTTAACAAAGTGCACCATACACATGCTATGATTTAACCAAGTGCACCATACACATGCTATCCTTTAATCAAGTGCCCCATACACATGCAATCCTTTAACCAAGTGCACCACGCACATGCTGTCCTTTAACCAAGTGCACCATACACATGCTATCCTTTAATCAAGTGCACCATACACATGCTATCCTTTAACCAAGTGTTCTATACACATGCTATCCTTTAATCAAGTGCACCATACACATGCTATCCTTTAATCAAGTGCACCATACACATGCTATCCTTTAACCAAGTGCCCCATACACATGCTAACCTTTAACCAAATGACCATACACATGCTATCCTTCAATCAAGTGCACCGTATACATGCTATCCTTTAACCAAGTGACCATACACATGCTATCCTTTAACCATGTGCACCATACACATGCTATCCATTAATCAAGTGCACCATACACATGCTATCCTTTAATCAAGTGCACCATACACATGCAATCCTTTAACCAAGTGCCCCATACACATGCTATCCTTTAACCAAGTGCACCATACACATGCTATCCTTTAATCAAGTGCACCATACACATGCTATCCTTTAACCAAGTGCCCCATACACATGCTAACCTTTAACCAAATGACCATACACATGCTATCCTTCAATCAAGTGCACCGTATACATGCTATCCTTTAACCAAGTGACCATACACATGCTATCCTTTAACCATGTGCACCATACACATGCTATCCATTAATCAAGTGCACCATACACATGCTATCCTTTAATCAAGTGCACCATACACATGCAATCCTTTAACCAAGTGCCCCATACACATGCTATCCTTTAACCAAGTGATCCATACACATGCTATCCTTTAACCAAGTGCACCATGCACATGCTATCCTTTAACCAAGTGCGCCATACACATGCTATACTTTAATCAAGAGCACCATACACATGCTATCCTTTAATCAAGTGCACCATGTACATGCTATCCTTTAACCAAGTGCACCATACACATGCTATGCTTTAACCAAGTGCACCATACACATGCTATCCTTTAATCAAGTGCCCCATACACATGCAATCCTTTAACCAAGTGCACCACACACATGCTATCCTTTAACCAAGTGCACCATATACATGCTATCCTTTAATCAAGTGCACCACACACATGCTATCCTTTAACCAAGTGCATCATACACATGCTATCCTTTAACCAAGTGCACCACACACATGCTATCCTTTAACCAAGTGCACCATGCACATGCTATCCTTTAATCAAGTGCCCCATACACATGCTATCCTTTAACCAAGTGCCCCATACACATGCAATCCTTTAACCAAGTGCACCACACACATGCTATCCTTTAACCAAGTGCACCACACACATGCTATCCTTTAATCAAATGCACCATACACACATGCAATCCTTTAACCAAGTGCACCATACACATGCTATCCTTTAACCAAGTCCACCATACACATGCAATCCTTTAACTAAGTGCACCACACACATGCTATCCTTTAACCCAGTGCCCCATACACATGCTATCCTTTAACCAAGTGCACCATACACATGCTATCCTTTAATCAAGTGCACCATACACATGCTATCCTTTAACCAAGTGCCCCATACACATGCTATCCTTTAACCAAGTGCCCCATACACATGCAATCCTTTAACCAAGTGCACCACACACATGCTATCCTTTAATCAAGTGTTCTATACACATGCTATCCTTTAATCAAGTGCACCACACACATGCTATCCTTTAACCAAGTGCACCATACACATGCTATGCTTTAACCAAGTGCACCATGCACATAGTAACATAGTAAATTTGGTTGAAAAAAGACACAAGTCCATCAAGTTCAACCTTCGCCTCATACCTCAATAACTGAGATTTTATAGCTTTCCTGCTACCAATTAAATTAGTCTTTATCAGACCTTCCTGATCAGCCTACTGATACAGTATAACTCTGTATGTTCCCTTTTGAAAGAAATGTACCTAATCTTCTCTTAAATGTATCCATTGTATCTGCCATAACTACCTCCCTGGGCAATGAATTCCACAATTTGACAGACCTTACCGTAAAAAACCCTTCCTCTGCTGAAGTTTAAACCTCCTTTCCTCTAATCTCAAGGGGTGTCCCCTGGTCACCTGATCAGGCCTTGGAATAAATAGCTCACCGCAGATATCCTTGTATTGACCTCTCATATACTTGTACAATGTGATAAGGTCTCCTCTTAGTCGTCTTTTCTCTAGAGTAAATAAACCAAGTTTGTTTAGTCGTTCCTCATATGTCAAGTCCTCCATTCCCTTAATTAATTTTGTTGCTCTCCGCTGTACCCTCTCTAGTTCTAGTATATCCTTTTTCAGAACCGGTGCCCAAAATTGCACTGCATACTCAAGGTGAGGTCTTACCAATGATTTGTATAATGGCAAAATAATGTTATCCACTCTTGCTTTGATACCTCTTTTTATGCAAGACAGGACTTTGTTTGCCTTTGCTACTGCTGTTTGACACTGGTCACTGTTTCCAAGTTTGTAGTTGACAAGGATACCCAGGTCTTTTTCTAGCAACGAGTCACCTAAAATTATTCCATTAAGTTTATAAGTAGCCTTGGGATTGTTTCCTCCCAAATGCATGACTTTACACTTTCCCACATTAAACTTCATATTCCACATGTTTGCCCAATCTGACATTGTATGTAAGTCCCTCTGTAGAGAGAAAAATATCCTGTTCTGAATTAATGACTTTGCATAATTTAGTATCATCTGCAAATATTGATATTTTGCTTTCTATATCTATTTCCAGGTCATTTATAAACATGTTAAAAAGCAGCGGACCCAATACTGAACCCTGAGGTACTCCACTCTCCACTTTAACTGTACTGGAGAATTTTCAATTTACAACCACACACTGTTCCCTCTCCTTCAGCCAGTTTTGTATCCAATTGCAAAGGTTATCTCCTAGCCCCAATTTCCTTATTTTATACACCAGCCTTCTGTGTGGCACTGTATCAAATGCCTTTGCAAAGTCTAGATATACTACATCTACTGCCTTGCCATTGTCTAGGTTGCTGCTTACCTCCTTATAGAAGCTGAAAAGATTAGTTTGGCATGATCTATTCTTCATAAAACCATGTTGATTTGTGCTAATGATTTTATTTTATGTGTTGTAATCCTGAATATAGTCCCTTATTATCCCTTCTAACAGATTTCCACTACAGAGGTCAAACTCACTGGTCTATAATTCCCAGGTTCTGTTTTAGTTCCCTTCTTAAATAGAGGCACTATGTTAGCTCTTCGCCAATCCTGAGGCACTGAGCCTGTGGTGAAAGAATCTTTAAAGAGTAAATATAGGGGTTTTGCTAGCACTGCACTAAGTTCCTGAAGAACCCTTGGATGTATACCATCAGGACCCGGTGCTTTGTCGGTCTTAATTTTGTTCAGTCTTTCCATGACATCTCCTTGAGTTAACCCAATATCTATTAATTGAATTGTTTTATTTGTTACTTGCGGAGGCTCTTCTACCATTCCTTGCTCCCTTGTATATACTGATGCAAAGAAAGTGTTTAAAACATCGGCTTTTTCCTTATCCTCACCCATCTCATTTCTGAATGGTCCAATGCACTCCCTCTTAAGTTTTTTGCTATTTATATATTTGAAAAACTTTTTTGGATTAGTCTTGCTTTCCCTTGCTATCCTTTAATCAAGTGCACCACATACATGCTATCCTTTAACCAAGTGCACCATGCACATGCTATCCTTTAACCAAGTGCACCATACACATGCTATCCTTTAACCAAGTGCACCATACACATGCTATCCTTTAATCAAGTGCACCATGCACATGCAATCCTTTAACCAAGTGCCCCATATACATGCTATCCTTTAACCAAGTGACCCATACACATGCTATCCTTTAACCAAGTGCACCATACACATGCTATACTTTAATCAAGAGCACCATACACATGCTATCCTTTAATCAAGTGCACCATGTACATGCTATCCTTTAACCAAGTGCACCATACACATGCTATCCTTGAACCAAGTGCACCACACACATGCTATCCTTTAATCAAGTGCACCATACACATGCTATTATTTAACCAAGTGCACCATACACATGCTATCCTTCAATCAAGTGCACCATACACATGCTATCCTTTAACCAAGTGCATCATACACATGCAATCCTTTAACCAAGTGCACCACACACATGCTATCCTTTAATCAAGTGCACCATACACATGCAATCCTTTAACCAAGTGCACCATACACATGCTATCCTTTAACCAAGTGCACCACACACATGCTATCCTTTAATCAAGTGCACCATACACATGCTATCCTTTAACCAAGTGCACCATACACATGCTATCCTTTAACCAAGTGCACCATACACATGCTATCCTTTAACCAAGTGCCCCATATGCATGCTATCCTTTAACCAAGTGCCCCATACACATGCTATCCTTTATAGAACCATAAAAATGAGAGATTATAACCAGATAAACACCTGGTTATAGAACCATAAAAAGGAGAGATTATAACCAGATAAACACCTGGTTATAGAACCATAAAAAGGAGAGATTATAACAAGATAAACACAAGGTTATAGAACCATAAAAAGGAGAGATTATAACCAGATAAACACCTGGTTATATAACTATAAAAAGGAGGGATTATAACCAGATAAACACCTGGTTATAGAACCATAAAAAGGAGGGATTATAACCAGACAAACACCTGGTTATAGAACCATAAAAAGGAGGGATTATAACCTGATAAACACCTGGTTATAGAACCATAAAAAGGAGAGATTATAACCAGAGAAACACCTGGTTATAGAACCATAAAAAGGAGATATTATAACCAGAGAAAGGAGTGGTAATAGAACCATAAAAAAGGAGAGATCACAGAACTAGAACAAGAAAATGTCACAGATGCAGAGGAAAGAAGAATTTACAGAATCAGAGAAGAAATAGATCACGGGATTTTCAGTGAGACAACTCTCACAATCTCTTAATTTAGCTAAAATTCCCTGTGGGTATCTACTTACAAATAAAACATTGGTATATGGAACTTGTTCCATCTCACCTCCTGATAGAGGTGTTTGAGCGTTCTATTAAATCTAGATCACCAGGTCTCCAACCACTGTTCTTTTGTTGTAAATTTCTTTGTTGATACCTTCCAGAAGCCAAATATTACATCTTTAGGTTATGGGAAAAAGAACTAAATATGGAAATCGAAACAGTGGAGTCTTATAAGATTGCTTCCAGATTATTCAGATCTGCTCAGATGCGTAACTAGAAGCCACAGGGCCCTGGTTCAAGAATTGCCATGGCCCCCCCCCAACCACATTGGCTACCTCCACATTGCCCCCCATCTACATATTGCCCCCCATCTCCACATTGCCCACCATCTCCATATTGCCCCTTTCACATTGCCCCCATCTCCACATTGCCCCTTCCACAATGCCCCTTCCATATTGCCCCCATCTCCATATTACCCCTAAATCTCCTACCTCCCTGGTGGTCCAGTGGCAGAGGATAGGTCTGTGCCTCTTTCTGCACAGACCTCTTCTCCCGAGCAGTCATCTTCAGTAATGCAGAGCGCTGGGAGATGATTTCATCTCCCAGTGCTCTGCATTACGAGAGTGCCGCTCTACGGGAGGGAATACTGATCTCTGCATTACTTAATTGCGGGCGTCAGGTGAGGGGGTCGCAGGGGGAAGCCGGGCCAAGTCGCAGGTGCGACCACTGCGACCCCTATAAATACACCACTAGATCTGCTAAAGACTCCAAGGGAATTGAATTATAAATTACTTATCAGATGGTATATCACCCTGCAACATATTGCCTGCTTCGTTTCCTCTGCTTCTGCTATGTGTTGGAGATGCCATGCTGACGTGAGTTCCATGTTACATATTTGGTGGTTCCCCTATCTTCAACTACTGGTCGGATGTTATATAGCAGATTAACCAAACATTTTCCGTTTCCTTCTCACTAGACCCACTTCTCATTCTTTTCTATTATTCAAGAAATATATCTAATTTTTCTATACCTGGGAATTGGAAGAGTATTCAGATCCTTCTTAATGCAGGGAAAGCACTAATTCCACTCCTCTGGAAAGCTTCCTCTGCTCCCTCGCAACAGGAATGGGTTATGAAGGTCAGTCAGTATCTGGAGATGGAGCATCTCCATGCTGTCTCCACAAACTCAGTGGATAAATTCACAGAACTATGGTCCCCATGGTTACAAAAACATCGTATCAGGATTGACCCTTGAACTCCAAGTTGAGTTCCTCACGTTGGAGTATCCATATTATTGACTGAGTTTTTGTCACTTTGCTGATCAGGTCCAGGTGTGAACCACTCTCCCTCCTACCCTTATCTCCTTCTATGTCCCTACACCCCTCCCCCCGCCCTGTTTTGTTTTTTTCCCCTCCATTAGTTCTCTCAATCTCATTAGACATAGGTCAGTCTGTGCTTCCCCTAATTCTAATATACTTTTGTTCAGAGCGGGTACACCACAATCTTACTTTAGCATGGGAACTGTGATACCCATGTAATACACATGTATTATACTCAGTTCAACATTCTAATTCAGGTTATATTCTCGTCTTCCCCTTTGTATCTAGCAACTATAGTATATACCGCCCTTAGGGAAGTGTCATCAGTGTTTTGCTTTGTTTCATATATTTTAATAATAAGCTCTCTTTCCTAACATAGCTGATGATTATATACTCATGTATTCTTCACTATTACTTTTAGCCAAGCTAATTACTTAAATATGCTCAAACACCATATCACTGCATTTTACTTTAACTTGTAAACTTCGTTTTGATGTTTATATTCTTTTTGTACATCTACATATTCTTTAATAAAGCTTTAAAAGAAAAAAAAGAGATCACAGGACCAGAGCAAGAAGATGTCACAAACCCAGACTATCACGGTGCCCGTGATTGCTGCAGTTCCTTGTCTGTCACCAGTAGGGGGCTTCTATTGGCTGTCTGCAGATAGCCCGCCTTTCATTGCCTATTTAAACCTGGATTGGACACCCTTTGAGTGCCCTTTCGTGTTGTTTCTGACCCTCTTGCTATCACTATGCCAGTGATAGCTGGGCCTCTGTTCCAGTGTTCCAGTGTTCCTGAGTTCCTGATCTCATGTGTTCCTGAGTTCCTGATCTCTACTGTTCCAGTGTTTCCTGCATGCTGAAGTACTTCCAGTCCTGGTTCCGGCCTAGTCTCTGGTGTTGCAGTTCCTGCTGAACTTCTTCTCTGCGGTTTCCTGACCTGACTGATCGTTGCTGGTTCCTGTCATCGCATCGCCTGTCTCCTGTATCCTGGTGACCTCCTGCCTGGTCGCGTCGGCGACTCGCTTGTTACACCAGTGTGTGGTCACTGGTTTGCTCCAAAGCCTATCAGCTATACAATTCTGTGTTGGTCCCAGCGTGCGGACGCTGGTTTGCTCCAAAGCCTTGCAGCTTTACAAACTCGCTTGTTACACCAGTGTGCGGTCACTGGTTTGCTCCAAAGCCTATCAGCTATACAATTCTGTGTTAGTCCCAGCGTGCGGACGCTGGTTTGCTCCAAAGCCTTGCGGCTATACAAACTCACTTGTTACACCAGTGTGCAGTCACTGGTTTGCTCCAAAGCCTATCGGCTGTACTATCCTGTGTTGGTCCCAGCGTGCGGACGCTGGTTTGCTCCAAAGCCTTGTGGCTATACAATCCTGTGTTAGTCCCAGCGTGCGGACGCTGGTTTGCTCCAAAGCCTTGCGGCTATACAAACTTGCTTGTTACACCAGTGTGCGGTCACTGGTTTGCTCCAAAGCCTATCGGCTGTACTATCCTGTGTTGGTCCCAGTGTGCGGACGCTGGTTTGCTCCAAAGCCTTGCGGCTATACAAACTCGCTTGTTACACCAGTGTGCGGTCACTGGTTTGCTCCAAAGCCTATCAGCTATACAATTCTGTGTTAGTCCCAGCGTGCGGACGCTGGTTTGCTCCAAAACCTTGCGGCTATACAAACTCACTTGTTACACCAGTATGCGGATGCTGGTTTGCTCCTAAGCTTTACGGCTATACTACTCGCTTGTTACACCAGTGTGCGGTCACTGGTTTGCTCCTAAGCCTATCGGCTATACAATTCAGTGTTGGTCCCAGCGTGCGGACGCTGGTTTGCTCCAAAGCCTTGCGGCTTTACGATTCCCCTGTTAGTCTCAGTGTGTGTACACTGGGTTGCTTACGATCCTGTCAATTTGCCATTACCATCTGACTGCTGCTACTATCTCTGGGCTGCCCTGCCCGGTATTGGTAAGGCTGGTAGAACCTTTTGCCACATTCCATCTGAGGTTGCCTTACCCGGTATTGGCAGTGCCGGTAGAGCCTACATTATGAATCTATTGAGGCTGCCTTGCCCGGTAATTTGGTAAGGCCGGTAGAACCGTTTTGCGATTCCATCTGCAGGTTGCCTTACCCGGTATTGGCAAGGCCGGTAGAGCCTAACATTCTATTACTTCAGACTGTCCTGTCCGGTATATTGACAGGACCGGTAGAGTCTGCCTTCTGTCTTGTTATATTTTGTATATATCTGTATGTATGTGATTGCCATCCTACGTTATCAATTTATTATTTCAATAAAATTGATTTTTACCTAAAACTTGTGTCTGAGAGTCATAAGAAACCGTGACACAGACAAAGGAAAGTTCACAGATCTAGAGGAAACAATTATTATATGACTAGAGGATGGAAGGAGCACAAATCCAGAGGAAGAATAGGTCACAGAACCAGAGGAAGTAGCGGTCACAGAACCAGAGGAAGGAGAGGCCACAGAACCAAAAGAAGGAGAGGTCACAGAACCAGAGAAAGTAGAGAAAAGGAAACCATAAGTGGGAGAGGTCTCAGAACGAGAGGACAATGATGTCTCACAACTAAAGGACAGATTTAAAAGGTTTAAAAAGCAGAAGAAGAAAATGTTCTAGCACCATATAAAGGAGTCATTCCAGAAACAGAGGTACTAGAGGTTCCAGAACTATACAAAGGAGACATCCAAGAATCAATAGAAGGATCATGGAATCATAGTATCCAGATGCAGATGAAAATATATAAATAAAAAACAAAGGAAAGAGAGTTATCAGAACCAGGGAAGGAAACATTCCAGATTCAAAGGAAGATCAAGTTCCAGAATCAGATGAAATCAGATCACGAAGAAGAAGAGGTCCCTGAAAATGTATCAGAGATCAGCATTGTTAATGTAGGCTGTGGGACCTTCTGTACATAGTAAAACAGGACTGGAACACCCCTTGAACACTTGGAACAATACCCACTACCACCAGATGATGCAGCAAATGGAACTAGTGTAGCTGGTTGAGCCTTCAGCAGTACTTGACTCACCCATCTGAGCCAACATCATCCTAAGAGCAGGTGCCCTAGGAATGGCCATCCTGGCTGGAGTGTGGAGGATATCTAACAAGCTGCCACTGCAACAGGAACCAGAGTCTGGGACACAGAGGACTGAAATGTAGTTACATATACCAGATGCTATAAATCCTGTAATAAGGCTTAGAATTTCAAGCAGGACACATCTTCAGAATCAAAAGAGAGACTCTAAACTCAACAAAGAACAACATACTCTGTTCAAGTGCAAATGAGAAACTGAGATGTAGGAGTAACAAAGTCAGGAGAGTGTGGACAGGTAATTAACAGTTTTATAAGTAATCTGAGATTTGGATCTCTGTAAGAGGGGAAGCGAGATAAACAGAAACACCTATTAATAGTGACAGAACTGTGATGCATGGAGAGGTCCAAGAACAAGTGGAAATAGAGGTCCCATAACCAAAGCAAGCACAGGACCAAGAACCATCAAACTGAGAGTTTCTAGTGGGCAGAAAGGATCTGGAACCAAAGGAAGGACAAGTACCAGAACAACAGGAGGTGGAGACCCAGAGGAATGAGAGACCATGGAACCAGAGGAAGTACATGTCACAGAGCCAGAGGGGGTAATGGACTCAGAATCATATGAGGGAGAATATCATGAACAAGAAGGAGCTGTCCTAGAAGCTTTCTAAGGAAAGGTCACAGAACCATTGGAAGAAATGACCCAGGACAATAGGATGGTAACGTCCCAACAGTAGAAGAAAGTAAAGTAAAAGAGCCAAAGGTGGAAAGGTCCCAGTACCAGAGGAATAAGAGATCTCTGAACCAAAGTAATGATAGGTCACAGGACCAGAGAAAGGAGAGGTCTAATAAAAAGTGGAATTAGGAGGTAGAGAACAAGAAGGAAAGGATTCAAAACCAGGGGAGAGATCCCAAAACTAGAGGAGCAAAAGGTCCCGGAACCAGAAAGGAATGTTCCAGTATCAGCAAAGGACACAGAATAAGAAAATGAGGAGGGTTCCAGAAACAAATGAAGGAAAGGTACAAGAAGCAAAGGGTGAGAAGACCTAGAAGGAGAGGCCCTTGGACCACATCAGGGAGGGGTCACAGAACCAGAGGAAGGATATTTTCCAGAACCAGGGGAAGGAGTGATCCCAGAGTTAGAGGAGGTATAGGTCCTACAACCAGATGAAAATGTAGTTCAGGAACTAGAGAAAGAAGGGGTATCAGCCTCAGAACAAAAGAGGAATATGTTTAAGAACAACATGAGTGCAAGCATCCAGAAGGAGTGGAATTAGAGGTATAGAATTAGTAATGAGAAAGGCTTATGAATTAGAGTCCAAAACCCAGAGGGGGGGACTCTAAATATTATAAGAGGAAAAGGTCCAAGTCCCAGGAATGGGAGAGGTCCCAGGACTATAGGAGGTAAATGTTCCAGCCAGAACCAGAGGGGGGTACCAGTAGTACAGGAAGAAGAGGTTATAGTAACATCATTTATGAGGTCCATGAAGTCCAACCTTTGCCAGACCTACAAATAAAAAAAAGCAAAGAAGCAATTTCCAGTTATACCTCAAGTAGGCCAAAATTCCTTTCTGACTGTAAAAGTCAATTAGTTTTCTACTTCAATCAACATCTTATTTGCATGGTAACCATCTGTCATGCTCTTAGCTAAAAGTTATCCAGTACTTTTTTTGGAAGTATTTACAGTATTGGCTATAGAAATATAACCCCCCCCCCCCAGTGCAAATACACCATAATATACATGTGCACAATGAGGGATCCCTCCAAAAATCCCTAAATCATTTGATTTGATATTATTTGGCTGTTTTTGCACATTTATATTCTGATAGCTTAACTACATAGTAACATAGTAGATAGGGCTGAAAAAAGACATGCGTCCATCAAGTCCAGCCCATGCAAATAACACCCCTGTTGATCCAGAGGAAGGCAAAAAAAAAGCCATCTGGAGCCATTTCCAATCTAGTCCCAAGTGTGTGTGTGTGGGGGGGGGGATTATTCCTTCCTGACTCCAATTGGTAGTCAAATATTTCCCCGGATCAATATCCTATCTGCTTTGAAGCCATCTGTCATAATTGTCAATATTGTTCTGTGCTAGATAGGCATCCATTGCTTTTTTTGAATGCGGTTGCATTATCTGCAAGCACAACATCCCGAGGCAAAGAATTCCATAGCCTTACCACCCTTACTGTAAATAATCCCTGCCTTTGTTTCAGTCGAAACCGCCTTTCCTCTAGTCTGTTCTTAGCTCAGTTCTTTGCATAAATATTTCATTGGTTAGTTTTTTGCATTGACCTTAAATATAAGTGTAAATGGTAATCATATCACCCCTTAGACATCACTTCTCTAATGTAAACATTTCTGGGAGGTTCTCTTCGCAAATATTTCTTCCTTCTCATTCTAGAAACATTTTCACTATATTTTAGTAAATGTCATTATAATTCAGGTGTTATGTAGTAAATAGAATTAAGTGGGTTAGACCTCTACAAGTACTGTTTGTGAAACAAGGGGGTGAACACATCCATGATTTGAGGTTCCCGTCCACTACGCGTGATCACCTAATGATAAGTCATTGTAAGCCTAAAAAAGACATAGTTACAGATTCTAACATGGAGCAATTTGTAAGCCATACAATATGGTAAAGTGTTTTAGTTAGGACTTCTCTAAATTGGAGGTGTCTTGGTTAATGTGGGTGTTATTGGCAGTTATGTACACTATAAACAAGTTCACATTTAAATAACTGCATCTAAAGTATCTACCAATTCAGCCCCAAGGGCAAATAATCATATATCCTAACTACCTTTGCTTTGTTCTAGTCAAAATAAAATTTCCTCTTAATAAATCTAATGAGAGGTGGAATTATATTCACCCTATGTTCATCTATGCCCCATTTATACGTGGTAGTACTCTATTTGCTGTTGCAGCAGCTGAGTGACACTGCACATTGTTGTGAAGTCTGATGGCAAGTATTATTATTTATTATGTTACTACTATTATATCATAATTAATTTAGGAATTTTGTAGTTCTGTGCAATTAGACAATTCCTTACAAACTCACTGCAAACACAGTATATGGATACTAATGCTGGAGCGAGCCCTTCACTCGAGACCTTACAATCTAGAAGAGGGAGAAGGGTAACAAATGAAACACAAGGAACATTTAGAATGGGTTCTATTCCATTACAGAGAGGATAAAGGATTGGGCCAGCTGCAGAGCTGGTCACCTAGATTGGTTGAAAATAACCACTATAGTGGCAGCTTTGGTACATTTAGAGGTTTTGTCTGGTATTGAGAGCTAGTCAATAAGTGAAAGCTTATCAGTCCTGGATGTCATGTCCAAAGAGGTGGGTATGAGTCCTGGATGTCATGTCCAAAGAGGTGGGTATCAGTCCTGGATGTCATGTCTAAAAAGGTGGGTATCAGTCCTAGATGTCATATCAAAAGAGCTGGGTATCAGTCCTGGATGTCATGTCCAAAGAGGTGGGTATGAGTCCTGAATGTCATGTCCACATAGGAGGGTATGAGTCCTGGATGTAATGTCCAAACAGGAGGGTATGAGACCTGGATGTCATGTCCAAAGAGGAGGGTATGAGTCCTAGATGTCATGTCCAAAGAGGAGGATATGAGTCCTGGATGTCATGTCTAAAGAGGAGGATATGAGTCCTGCATGTCATGTCCAAAGAGGAGGATATGAGTCCTGGATGTCATGTCCAAAGAGGAGGATATGAGTCCAGTATGTCATATCCAAAGAGGTGGGTATCAGTACTGGATGTCATGTCCATAGAGATTAGTATGAGATCTTGATTTCATGTCCAAAGAGGTGGGTATGAGTCCTGGATGTCATGTCCAAAGAGGTGGGTATCAGTCCTGGATGTCATGTCTAAAAAGGTGGGTATCAGTCCTAGATGTCATATCCAAAGAGCTGGGTATCAGTCCTGGATGTCATGTCCACATAGGAGGGTATGAGTCCTGGATGTAATGTCCAAACAGGAGGGTATGAGACCTGGATGTCATGTCTAAAGAGGAGAGTATCAGTCCTGCATGTCATGTCCAAAGAGGAGGATATGAGTCCTGGATGTCATGTCCAAACAGGAGGGTATGAGTCCTGGATGTCATGTCTAAAGAGGAGAGTATCAGTCCTGCATGTCATGTCCAAAGAGGAGGATATGAGTCCAGGATGTCATGTCCAAAGAGGGGGGTATGAGTCCTGGATGCCATGTCCATAGAGGTGGGTATCAGTCCTGGATGTCATGTTCATAGAGATTAGTATGAGATCTTGATGTCATGTCCAAACAGGTGCTGAGAAGTGTTTTATTCAAAATGTATTGCATTTCAGACTTGAATTTTTGAGGTGCAATATCTCAATGGCCTGAAATTGTACAATGACACAGGTGCTGCTCCATCCTATGGAGGTTTATGGTCAACTGACCAGATCTGTCCCTAGGATGTTGTAGCAAAAGCAACACTTTACAATTTCAGGCCATTGAGTTACTATTCCTAAAAAAATGTCAAGTCTGAGGTGGAATAAATTTTGAATAAAGATACCACTCAGCCGTGGGAGTTCCCTTGTTTTAGTCAGGAGGATAATCCATGCAATATATATTTATTTGCATAATAAGGGTTACTATCCCTTTAATACAGTAACATATTGTCACTTTGTGGTACTCAAGTCTAGCAGGGGAGACCTCCTGGTAAGTCCTGTCCTATAGCTGGGGTACAAAGGATTGGGTGCGTTGCTTGGGATTGTAGGTAGTAATCTAGTGTACACTTGTTGTGGTGCAAGCCGGGATTAAAGGTGCTGGCCGCAAAGCCAGATAACAGTTACCACTATGGACAGAACTTAAAGGAGAATGATATAGGAGGAATATAGCCTCAAAGGATTAGAGGAGGTAACTGCAGAAAAGAGCAAATAACAGTTCAGCCACAAGATGGCACTCTGAGACTAAGGATGAAGTTCAGCAGCACAGTAGGGGATGCAAATCTTCTGCCAGATACATACTACACAGTTCAACCACAAGATGGCACTCCGATACCAGGAGTGCAGTACAATAGTACAGGAGAGGAATGCAAATGGCCACTAGGGGGAAGATAGTAATGACTCCACAGGAACCAGGGTCCTACCCAGCGCCAACTCCAGGAAGAGGAAGTGGGACACAGAGGCATTGAATGACAGGACCGAGGACCCCAAGAGCAGATGCAGAGGTATTACTAACCGTGGTAAGAGGCTGAGGGAAGCAGCAGCAGGGAGTAGAAAATTCAGAATAGTCAGAGACAAGCGGGCAGGTCAGAAGTCCAATCAGTAAGAAAGTGGGTAGTCATGGCGAGCCAGGTCAGAACCAGAAGAGCAGAACAGGAGCCAAATCGGAGAGATATTGGGAGGTCAGGGAAGATGGGTCAATACCAGAACAGCATACATAAGCCGAATCAGGAGATGAAGAGTGGTCAGGACAAGCCGGTCATACAGAGAAATCAGGAAGCAAGCAAACAATAACACAATGGAAAAAGGGCACAGAGACAAGTGTTACGATACGAGATTGTCACACACAGTTGATGAGGCTGAAAAAATATGCGTCCATCAATTTCAACCTTTGTTGTATTACCCCTGTTGATCAAGTGGAAGGAAAAAAGCTTTTCAAATAGTACTATAACGGGAACCCAAGATGCTGGGGGGTCCTGGGCCATCGTCCCCGGGTTCTCTCTGCAGCGGCCGGACAGAAATCGTTGTACGCCTCAGTCGAACAGTGAAACTGAAGGCTCAAATGTCCCGATCGAACAGGGAGACAGCTGGGTCGACTAACTCCACGGCGGTCACCTCCAAGTCTTGACACCGAGTCAAGAGGGTCGCACTGGCCAGGCGTTGACGTCTGGAAGTCGGATCGGGCAGCGCTGATCGAAGGTCGAGGAAGGAGCCGGTCGACATCGGATGCTTCTGGAGGCTAAGACTGAATTAGCTCAATTGACTTTGGTGGATGGGAGTCAGAGTGGACTCTTTAGACCATCCAGGCAAGAAATAGACATGGAGACTGCTTACTCCACACAAACAAACTTTATTAGTCACAACACACGGTCTTTTATACACGTTTAAAACAATGACCTGGGAGGGGCCAAATACACTAAGGGCTGGAGTTAACCTAGGGACCAATGGGCAGAGGAGCGACCACACCAGGGGTAACCCGAATGGTCTATTTCCAGAACTCACTCTGACTAGGGTGGAGCATGAAACACGTGGGGGGGCGACAGTTCACAATGAGTCCCAATACACATTCATTGAACAAAGACAGTGTCTCCAGAGCCTCTATTGGTAGTTCGAAGAATCCTGCCTTTTGCTCGACCAGTCTGTAGGTCACACACTCCTGGTTCACCCAATCCTGTTGACGGGTGTTCAGGTCGTAAGACACCGGGACGAGCGTTCCCGCCATCCCGGGATCCCTCAACTGAGCATCAGCAATAGGTGTCCCAAGGCTGGTATACAACAATCAAACCACGTAGCATAAAAATCCCCTATTTGACATAGGGTCGGATAACTGATAGTCCCACCAGTCCATAGTTCAAGTTCACAGTAACAGTAACGGCCTATGGCCCGTTACATCACTCCCCCTTTTTAGTCAACACATGCAGGGGGGTGATTTGTAAGCCCTTTAGGTGTCCTCTTGCTGCGACAGGCTGTCCGCATTTCAGTTCTCCCTTCCCGACTGGTATTTAATGGAAAAATTAAAGGCTTGTAGAGCCAGGCTCCACTGCAGCAGCCGACCATTATCTCCTGACACCCGGTTGAGCCATACCAAGGGGTTGTGGTCTGTGAACACAGTGAATTCCCTGCTGAATAGATAGGGCTGTAGCTTTTTGAGGGCCCAGACCAGCACCAAGCATTCCTTCTCTACAGAGGCGTAGGCTGCTTCCCTGGGAAAAAGCTTCCGGCTGAGGTAGATAACTGGATGTTCCTCTCTGGCCGCGTTGACCTGGCTCAGAACAGCTCCTAGTCTGCAGTCAGAGACGTCTGTGTGAACCAGAAAAGGCTGGTTAAAATCTAGGGTGGCCAACACAGGCCCCTTGCCCAAGGCCTTCTTGAGAGCCTGAAAGGCCTGTTCACCATCTGGGGTCCAGTCCACATTGCGAGGTAGAGCTTTCCTAGTCAAGTAGGTAAGAGGTCTGGCCAGGGTGCTGTACTGTGGGACAAACTTCCTGTAATACCCGGCGGTACCCAAAAAGGCTAGTACTTGCTTTTTGGTCCAGGGGGTGGGCCAGTCCAAGATGGCTGCAATTTTGGCGGGTTCAGGCCGCTGTTGCCTGCTCCCCCCCCGGTGTCCTAGGTACTGAACCTCCCTCATACCTATCTGGAATTTGTCAGGCCTTAGAGTTAGCCCTGCCCAAGCAATCTGCCCTAGAATGGCTTTCAGGTACAGGAGGTGCTCTTCCCAGGTGTTGCTGAAACTAGCAAGGTCGTCCAGGTAGGCACAGGCAAATTCCTGCGCCCCTGCCAGCAGTTGATCCACTAACCTCTGGAAGGTAACCGGGGCATTCTTCATTCTGAATGGCATTACCTTGAATTGGTAGAGGCCAAACGGGGTGATGAAGGTGGATTTGGCCACCACCTCAGGGTCAAGGGGTATCTGCCAGTACCCTCAACTAAGATTGAGGGTAGAGACAACGCCAGCTCCAGCGAGCTGGTCTAGGAGGTCATCCACCCAGGGCATGGGGTAGGCGTCAGTGATAGTCCGGTCGTTGAGCCTCCGGTAGTGTTCCGGTTTTCTGACACTCAGACCAGGGTATGAAGTAAAAACACAGTTTTATTGAAAATAAAACAAGGCCCCTAGAGGTCAGCACATAAATAGCAACAATGGCAAAATGACAAAGTGAATGCACACAATGATAATGATAAGTGCTAGAATAGATAGGGAATTATCCCCAAAGGGTTAAAGACTGAAATGGGTGAGAAACATAAGCTTGGCCAACGCCCAGGATAAATAGCAGTCTCTGGAACACAGTCTCTCAATAGCAGGATAGCGGAGTAACTGCACTGAATACACTCTCAAGTTGATATACTAGAACCCAAAGTCCAGAGCTGAGCCGGTACCCACACCTGGGGCTACAGAGGAGTGCTATTGCCACGCTGAAATGTTGAGAATCAAAATCGCCCTTGACTAGAAAAGTAATAACCCTGCAGGTGCCACTAGGATTATGCCCATACACCCCTTGGGTGCTGTACTGATGGTAACTGCACAAGCTGTAATTGAGCCAATGTCCTCTGGAGTGCAATGGGAATGTACCTTCAACGTCTGTGGCCCTGAGCCAGAGGATGAACACGGACTGACAAGGCTCTGATGGAATAAGAGACACACAGAAGCACTCAGAGGAAAGGCTATGTCAGAAAAATGTAAGCTTGGCAAGAAGTATCGGAGGCACCAGACCGGAGACTACAGGCACTGCAAGGGTTAGATGGTTCTGTACACACGCGAGTACCTTGGCAGCCAACAGAAGGCAAAGCAACCTCAGGCTACAGCTACTGACAAGTGAGAGGAACAGTGAGTCGCTATACAGTTCAGAATGTCGCTGAGCAACTGGAATGACGCAGGAACAGCAGGCAGAACCGGAACGGTAACTGGAACAGCAGACAGGCCGGCACCGCAACCAGAACAGCAGGCAGAACCGGAACGATCACTGGAACAGCAGACAGGCCGGCACAGCAACCGGAACAGCAGGCAGAACCGGAGCGGTAACTGGAATAGCAGACAGGCCGGTACAGCAACCAGAACAGCAGGCAGGACCGGAACGGTGACTGGAACAGCAGACAGGGCCGGAGCAATACTGGAACAGAGGCAGGCCGGAAACAATCACAGAGCAGGGTCGTCAGCCAGAGCCGGGTCAAATCACGGAGCAGGGTCGTCAGCCAGAGCCGGGTCGAATCACGGAGCAGGGTCGTCAGCCAAAGCCGGGTCAAATCACGGAGCAGAATCAGGAACAGAGTCAGACTAGCCGGGTCGGTACACAGAAGACACTGGAATATGGCAACAAGGTGCAGCAACAGGAACACCACGAAAGGGCAACTGACAATTGCCCAAGCTCCAGCATATAACGGCACATCCTGGGCGGGCCAATCAGTCTCCACCAATGCACAGGTACATCATGATAGATTGACAGAAAGACACGGGGACCGTGATAGTACCCCCCTCTCAAAGACCCCCTCCCCTGCTGGGGGGTCTGGGTTTCTGTGGAAATTTGGAGTGAAAGTTGCGCAACAAACGTGGAGCATGGAGGTCCCTATGGTCAACCCAAGAGCGCTCCTCCGGTCCATACCCCTTCCAGTGGACCAAATATTGCAACTTGCCTCTAAATTTCCTGGAGTCAATGATACTCTGAACTTCGTATTCCTCTTGGCCCTGCACCTCCACCGGCCCAGGAACCACCGGAGTGGTAGTATAGCGGTTGCAAACCAAGGGTTTTAACAATGACACATGAAACACATTGTTAGGAAGTTCCAAAGCGTATGCCACAGGATTGATTTTGCGAATAACTTTAAATGGTCCAATGAACCGGGGGGCCAGCTTGTTCGAAGGCACTTGCAAGTTGAGATTCTTGGAGGAGAGCCATACCCTGTCCCCAACCTGGAAGGAAACCGCTGGTCGTCGTCTGCGATTGGCATGCCGCTGATGTCTGTGGAAGGACTGACTGAGGGACCTTTGCACCTGTGCCCAAGTGGAGCGGAGCTGCTCCATGTGCTCATCCAGAGCCGGAATCTGTTGGGACTGAAATGAGTCTGGGAGCAGACAGGGTTGGAACCCATAATTAATAAGGAACGGAGAGCTCCCAGACGATGAATTAACCGCACAGTTCCTGGCGAACTCTGCCCACGGCAACAGGTCGGCCAAGTTATCATGATGATCAGTCACAAAGCAGCGTAAAAACTGCTCCAGTCCCTGATTGGCACGCTCAGCGGCTCCGTTGGTCTGGGGATGGTAGGCGGAGGAAAAGGACAATTGAATGCCCATCTGGCCACAGAAAGCCCTCCAGAATCTCGACACGAATTGACTCCCCCGGTCGGACACTATCACGCTAGGCACCCCGTGCAAGCGGAATACTTCTCTGGCAAAAATTAATGCCAACTCCTGGGCCGAGGGAAGGCCAGAAAGGGGCACGAAGTGAGCCATTTTTGAGAACCTATCCACCACCATAAGGATGAATGTATAGCCCTTAGAATTAGGCAGCTCTCCCAAGAAATCTATAGAAATGTGAGACCAAGGACAGTCACCATTAGGCACAGGTTGGAGCAGTCCCACTGGGAGATGCCTAGGAGTTTTGGCACGGGCACAGGTGGTACAAGCAGCAGTGAATGCAGAGCAGTCAACCTTCAGAGAAGGCCACCAGAATGTTCGGGACCGTGATAGGTAGCCCACACAGAACTGGGTGGTTCCATCTTTATTGGGGACCAAGCCTACTGGTGAGGCCCAAGGGCTGGCAGACAGCTCAATGACTTCCAACTCTAACATCTGTAACTCGTGTAGCATATACTTCATAGCCGACTCTGGGACCCGGTATGCAGGCTGGCCTAGGGCCCCCTGTCCTGTGGTGAGGACCTGGTGTTGGGTCAGGGTAGTGAGACCAGATAGTGGGGAGAAAAGCTGTGGCCATTTCTTGGCCATGTCCTGAACCTGCTGTCGCTGGGTAGGGTCAAACTGGGGCCCTAAGCTGGGGGTGATGGAGGGGCTGGCCCCCCGGGCTGCGGCCAGGAGATCAGGAATATCTTGCTCCTCGGGGTCGTCCCCGGCCTGAGTGCAGATGGCTAAGGCCACTTCCTCTCTCTGGTGATATGCTTTCAGGGAGTTCACGTGACAGGTCCGGTGGTCCTGCAAGTGAGGCCCACAGGTAATCACATAAGTGGTCTCCCCTTGCCTGTCTTGAACCTGATAGGAACCAACCCATGCTGTCTGCAACTTGTTTTCCTTCACTGGGCACAGAACGAGGACTTGCTGTTCCACGTGGGATTCCCAGGGTTGGGTTTGTTTATCATAATATTGTTTCTGCTGGCACTGTGCCTGCTGGAGATGCTGCTGGGCTAGGCCTGAGAGAGACGCTAACTTCTCTCTGAGCTCAAGTACATAGGTAACGACCGGGGTTTCTTCGGAGTCGCACTTGTCCTCCCAGTATTCCAGAAGTATATTCAGGGGTCCCCGGACTTTCTTCCCGAACAACAGCTCAAAGGTAGAGAAGCCTGTGGACTCCTGAGGTACCTCCTGGTAGGCAAACAGCAGGTGGGGCAAATACCACTTCCAGTCTTGGGGTGTCTCCGTGAAAGATATAAATAGAAAAATAGAGAAAGAAACCCTGCAGTACTAGCATTCTATTAAGGCTAATCCCAGCAGTGCATGTGCTCCCATAAATCACAGAATAAAATACACAGAAAAAAAACTTTTTTCTCCATGAAAGCCCTCAACATCTGTTTCAAGGTTCCATTGAACCTTTCACTGGCCAGACGTCAATGGCTGGAAGGACAGCGCTGATCGAAGTTTGAGGAAGGAGCGGGTCAACGTCGGAGGCTTCTGGAGGCTAAGGCTGAATCAGCTTGAATGCCTTTGGCGGATGGGAGTCAGAGTGGACTCTTTAGACCATCCAGGCAAGACGTAGACATGGAGACTGCTTACGCCACACAAACACACACTTTATTAGCCAAAACACACAGTCTTTTATACACATTTTAAAACAATGACCTGGGAGGGGCCAAATACACTAAGGGCTGGAGTTAACCTAGGGACCAGTGGGCAGAGGAGCGACCACACCAGGGGTAACCCGAATGGTCTATTTCTAGAACTCACTCTGACTAGGGTGGAGCATGAAACACGTGGGGGGCGACAGTTCACAATGAGTCCCAATACACATTCATTGAACAAAGACAGTGTCTTCAGAGCCTCTACTGGTAGTTCGAAGAATCCTGCCTTTTGCTCTACCAGTCTGTAGGTCACACACTCCTGGTACACCCAATCCCGTTGACGGGTGTTGAGGTCGTAAGACACCGGGACGAGCATTCCCGCCATCCCGGGATCCCTCAACTGAGCATCGGCAATAGGTGTCCCAAGGCTGGTGTACGACAGTCGAACCACAGTAACATAAAAATCCCCTATTCGACATTAGGGTAGGATAACTGATAGTCCCACCAGTCCACAGTCCCAGTAACGGCCTATGGCCCATTAGAAGTACTAAGTTGCCATGCATTTATTAAGCACATGGCGACCAGCTTGGAAATCAAAGTCTTACCTTTACAAAATAGCAAATTCTAAAGAAATCCTTGCCGTTTGGAGACTGACGGGCAGTAAGTGCGGTCCTCGCACCAGCACAGTCAGTCCCTTCCGGTTACCATGTGGTCACTGCATTTCTACTCAAAGGAGACCAGGACTGACAGTGCAGGTGCACAATCAAGATGTCTGCGCTGTAGTCTGGGTTCCGGTCTCCAAACGGTAAGGATTGCTTTAGAATGTGCTATTTTTTAAAGGTAACATGTGGATTTCCAAGCTAGTCGCCATGTGCTTAATGAATGCATGGCGGCTTAGTAATTTCTGAAAGTTCCGCTTGAAGCCATTTCCAATTAAGGCACAAGTTGGGGAAAAAATTCCTTCCTGACTCCAAATGGCAGTCAGATATTTCCCTGGATCCATATCCTATCTGCACTGAAACCAGCTGTCATAATTCTCCATATTGTTCTGAGCTACAGAGGCATCCATGACTTTTTTGAAAACATCTACAGTTTCCTAAGTCAAAGAATTCCTCTACTTTACTGCCCTCTATAAAAAAAATCCCTACCTTTGTTTTAGTCAAATGCACCTTTCCTTAATAACCCCTTAAGGACCCATGACGGTCCTGGACCGTCATGGAATTCCAGGCTCCCCGCGCGGCTGCACGCCGTTCGGGGAGTCTGGAATCGGATCGCGCCAAAAAAAAAAAAAAAATGCTCCGTGGTCGGTGGCGTGGCCGGTCCTTAAGGGGTTAAAACTATAACGGGTGAAGTAGGTTCATGTACTCATGCCTGATTCACGCAGTGCCCTCATCCATGCACATCCAGGACTGACTGAAGATGAGTCAAGGCATAAGAGCAAAATTCACAGGGGTCATTAGGATTTTCTGTCCATAGTAAGGTAAGCGTGGGAGTGTTATTATTAGGTATTAGTGTTCCATTCAGAAAGCAATACTTTTTAACCTTTTGAGTGCCATTGTTTGCAATGTGTTGGATAGCCCGCTGGCACTCTAAGGGTTAAACATTCAGATGACATTTTGTGCAGAAAAGAAACCAACTGAAATAAGTATTCTCACTGATTTAGAAGGGGGGGATTTTAACCCCTTGAATGTCAGAGAGGTCTCCAACGCATTGCTTTGCAAAACGTTGGATATCTCTGTGGCGTTCACTGGGTTACAGATCCCATTTAAATCAATGGGAATTTGCATGTGTTACCTTCAGTGAAATTGTTTTGCCCCAGGACTGGCCCACTCTTTAGGCCTTTATTGTACATTTTTAAACAAACACATATAAAGACATTATTCAGTGACATGTCCCTGTCGGTTAGATTTCATGCTGTGCTTTGGATCAGCGGCTGGTCTGGTGCGGAGGTGACACAGGAGAGACTGAAGTATGGAAGGTCCCACACCAGCTCTCCTGTGAGACCCAGGCTTTGTAAACAAGTTCATAATTGTTGCTTCAGCCGCATTCCCTTGTTCCTTGGCCTCTCCCTGCCGGCCTTATTACAGACTGACCTCATCAACAAACTGTCCAACTAATTAGTCCCCATGTTATGATAACCGCTCATTAAAGGGACACTATTGTCTAAAAACAACTTTCATGATTATGTAAGAGCTTTCAAAACCACCTTTATGTTGTATTCATTTTTTTACTTAGAAAACTTGGTTTTGATTCATTTATATTTATAGATTAAGGCATGCCGTGCAGGCACTTCCTGATCAAGCCACACTTTACCTTGTCTATTTATTAACACTTAACACTTTCTAGGTGAGGTGATAAATGCATTGTTGAGCAGTATCAGTGAACAAAGAGTTAATGTAGGGATAAGACAGGAAGTCAGTGCTAGGGGAGGTGGGTAATGTATTACTGAGCAGTGTCAGTGAGTGGGGAGGTAATGTAGGGATAAGACAGGAAGTCAGTGCTAGGGGAGGTGGGTAATGCATTGATGAGCAGTGTCAGTGAGTGGGGAGGTAATGTAGGGATAAGACAGGAAGTCAGTGCTAGAGGAGGTGGGTAATGCATTACTGAGCAGTGTCAGTGAGTGGGGAGGTAATGTAGGGATAAGACAGGAAGTCAGTACTAGGGGAGGTGGGTAATACATTACTGAGCAGTGTCAGTGAGTGGGGAGGTAATATAGGGATAAGACAGGAAGTCAGTACTAGGGGAGGTGGGTAATACATTGCTGAGCAGTGTCAGTGAGTGGGGAGGTAATGTAGGGATAAGACAGGAAGTCAGTGCTAGGGGAGGTGGGTAATACTTTGCTGAGCAGTGTCAGTGAGTGGGGAGGTAATGTAGGGATAAGACAGGAAGTCAGTGCTAGGGGAGGTGGGTAATGCATTGCTGAGCAGTGTCAGTGAGTGGGGAGGTAACGTAGGGATAAGATAGGAAGTCAGTGCTAAGGGAGGTGGGTAATACATTGCTGAGCAGTGTCAGTGAGTGGGGAGGTAATGTAGGGATAAGACAGGAAGTCAGTGCTAGGGGAGGTGGGTAATGCATTGCTGAGCAGTGTCAGTGAGTGGGGGAGGTAATGTAGGGATAAGACAAGAAGTCAGTTTTAGGGGAGGTGGGTAATGTATTGCTGAGCAGTGTCAGTGAGTGGGGAGGTAATGTAGGGATAAGACAGGAAGTCAGTGCTAGAGGAGGTGGGTAATACATCGCTGAGCAGTGTCAGTGAGTGGGGGAGGTAATGTAGGGATAAGACAAGAAGTCAGTTTTAGGGGATGTGGGTAATGTATTGCTGAGCAGTGTCAGTGAGTGGGGAGGTAATGTAGGGATAAGACAGGAAGTCAGTGCTAGGGGAGGTGGGTAATGCATTGCTGAGCAGTGTCAGTGAATGGGGAGGTAATGTAGGGATAAGACAGGAAGTCAGTGCTAGGGGAGGTGGGTAATGTATTACTGAGCAGTGTCAGTGAGTGGGGAGGCAATATAGGGATAAGACAGGAAATCAGTGCTAGGGAAGGTGGGTAATGTATTACTGAGCAGTGTCAGTGAGTGGGGAGGTAATGTAGTGATAAGACAGAAAGTCAGTGCTAGGGGAGGTGGGTAATGCATTGCTGAGGAGTGTCAGTGAGTGGGGAGGTAATGTAGGGATAAGACAGGAAATCAGTGCTAGGGAAGGTGGGTAATGTATTACTGAGCAGTGTCAGTGAGTGGGGAGGTAATGTAGTGATAAGACAGAAAGTCAGTGCTAGGGGAGGTGGGTAATGCATTGCTGAGCAGTGTCAGTGAGTGGAGAGGTAATTTAGAGATAATACAGGAAGTCAGTGCTAGGGGAGGTGGGTAATACATTACTGAGCAGTGTCAGTGAGTGGAGAGGTAATGTAGAGATAATACAGGAAGTCAGTGCTAGGGGACGTGGGTAATGCATTACTGAGCAGTGTCAGTGAGTGGGGAGGTAATGTAGGGATAAGACAGGAAGTCAGTGCTAGGGGACGTAGGTAATGAATTGCTGAGCAGTGTCAGTGAGTGGAGAGGTAATGTAGAGATAATACAGGACGTCTGTGCTAGGGGAGGTGGGTAATGCATTGCTGAGCAGCGTCAGTGAGTGGGGGAGGTAATGTAGGGATAAGACAGAAAGTCAGTGCTAGGGGAGGTGGGTAATGCATTACTGAGCAGTGTCAGTGAGTGGGGGAGGTAATGTAGGGATAAGACAGGAAGTCAGTGCTAGGGAAGGTGGGTAATACATTGCTGAGCAGTGTCAGTGAGTGGGGAGATAATGTATGGATAAGACAGGAAGTCAGTGCTAGGGGAGGTGGGTAATACATTACTGAGCAGTGTCAGTGAGTGGGGAGGTAATGTAGGGATAAGACAGGAAGTCAGTGCTAGAGGAGGTGGGTAATGCATTACTGAGCAGTGTCAGTGAGTGGGGAGGTAATGTAGGGATAAGACAGGAAGTCAGTACTAGGGGAGGTGGGTAATACATTGCTGAGCAGTGTCAGTGAGTGGGGGAGGTAATGTAAGGATAAGACAAGAAGTCAGTGCTAGGGGAGGTGGGTAATACATTACTGAGCAGTGTCAGTGAGTGGGGAGGTAATGTAAGGATAAGACAAGAAGTCAGTGCTAGGGGAGGTGGGTAATGTATTGCTGAGCAGTGTCAGTGAGTGGGGAGGTAATGTAGGGATAAGACAGGAAGTCAGTACTAGGGCAGGTGGGTAATGCATTGCTGAGCAGTGTCAGTGAGTGGGAAGGTAATGTAGGGATAAGACAGGAAGTCAGTACTAGGGGAGGTGGGTAATACATTGCTGAGCAGTGTCAGTGAGTGGAGGAGGTAATGTAGGGATAAGACAGGAAGTCAGTACTAGGGGAGGTGGGTAATACATTACTGAGCAGTGTCAGTGAGTGGGGAGGTAATGTAGGGATAAGACAAGAAGTCAGTGCTAGGGGAGGTGGGTAATGCATAGTTGAGCAGTGTCAGTGAGTGGGGAGGTAATGTAGGGATAAGACAGGAAGTTAGTGCTGGGGGGGTAATACATTGCTGAGCAGTGTCAGTGAGTGAGGGAGGTAATGTAAGGCTAAGACAAGAAGTCAGTGCTAGGGGAGGTGGGTAATACATTACTGAGAAGTGTCAGTGAGTGGGGAGGTAATGTAGGGATAAGACAGGAAGTCAGTGCTAGGGGAGGTGGGTAATGTATTGCTGAGCAGTGTCAGTGAGTGGGGAGGTAATGTAGTGATAAGACAGAAAGTCAGTGCTAGGGGAGGTGGGTAATGCATTGCTGAGGAGTGTCAGTGAGTGGGGAGGTAATGTAGGGATAAGACAGGAAATCAGTGCTAGGGAAGGTGGGTAATGTATTACTGAGCAGTGTCAGTGAGTGGGGAGGTAATGTAGTGATAAGACAGAAAGTCAGTGCTAGGGGAGGTGGGTAATGCATTGCTGAGCAGTGTCAGTGAGTGGAGAGGTAATTTAGAGATAATACAGGAAGTCAGTGCTAGGGGAGGTGGGTAATACATTACTGAGCAGTGTCAGTGAGTGGAGAGGTAATGTAGAGATAATACAGGAAGTCAGTGCTAGGGGACGTGGGTAATGCATTACTGAGCAGTGTCAGTGAGTGGGGAGGTAATGTAGGGATAAGACAGGAAGTCAGTGCTAGGGGACGTAGGTAATGAATTGCTGAGCAGTGTCAGTGAGTGGAGAGGTAATGTAGAGATAATACAGGACGTCTGTGCTAGGGGAGGTGGGTAATGCATTGCTGAGCAGCGTCAGTGAGTGGGGGAGGTAATGTAGGGATAAGACAGAAAGTCAGTGCTAGGGGAGGTGGGTAATGCATTACTGAGCAGTGTCAGTGAGTGGGGGAGGTAATGTAGGGATAAGACAGGAAGTCAGTGCTAGGGAAGGTGGGTAATACATTGCTGAGCAGTGTCAGTGAGTGGGGAGATAATGTATGGATAAGACAGGAAGTCAGTGCTAGGGGAGGTGGGTAATACATTACTGAGCAGTGTCAGTGAGTGGGGAGGTAATGTAGGGATAAGACAGGAAGTCAGTGCTAGAGGAGGTGGGTAATGCATTACTGAGCAGTGTCAGTGAGTGGGGAGGTAATGTAGGGATAAGACAGGAAGTCAGTACTAGGGGAGGTGGGTAATACATTGCTGAGCAGTGTCAGTGAGTGGGGGAGGTAATGTAAGGATAAGACAAGAAGTCAGTGCTAGGGGAGGTGGGTAATACATTACTGAGCAGTGTCAGTGAGTGGGGAGGTAATGTAAGGATAAGACAAGAAGTCAGTGCTAGGGGAGGTGGGTAATGTATTGCTGAGCAGTGTCAGTGAGTGGGGAGGTAATGTAGGGATAAGACAGGAAGTCAGTACTAGGGCAGGTGGGTAATGCATTGCTGAGCAGTGTCAGTGAGTGGGAAGGTAATGTAGGGATAAGACAGGAAGTCAGTACTAGGGGAGGTGGGTAATACATTGCTGAGCAGTGTCAGTGAGTGGAGGAGGTAATGTAGGGATAAGACAGGAAGTCAGTACTAGGGGAGGTGGGTAATACATTACTGAGCAGTGTCAGTGAGTGGGGAGGTAATGTAGGGATAAGACAAGAAGTCAGTGCTAGGGGAGGTGGGTAATGCATAGTTGAGCAGTGTCAGTGAGTGGGGAGGTAATGTAGGGATAAGACAGGAAGTTAGTGCTGGGGGGGTAATACATTGCTGAGCAGTGTCAGTGAGTGAGGGAGGTAATGTAAGGCTAAGACAAGAAGTCAGTGCTAGGGGAGGTGGGTAATACATTACTGAGAAGTGTCAGTGAGTGGGGAGGTAATGTAGGGATAAGACAGGAAGTCAGTGCTAGGGGAGGTGGGTAATGTATTGCTGAGCAGTGTCAGTGAGTGGGGAGGTAATGTAGGGATAAGACAGGAAGTCAGTGCTAGGGGAGGTGGGTAATGTATTGCTGAGCAGTGTCAGTGAGTGGGGAGGTAATGTAAGGATAAGACAAGAAGTCAGTGCTAGGGGAGGTGGGTAATGTATTACTGAGCAGTGTCAGTGAGTGGGGAGGTAATGTAGGGATAAGACAGGAAGTCAGTACTAGGGGAAGTGGGTAATGCATTGCTGAGCAGTGTCAGTGAGTGGGAAGGTAATGTAGGGATAAGACAGGAAGTCAGTACTAGGGGAGGTGGGTAATACATTACTGAGCAGTGTCAGTGAGTGGGGAGGTAATATAGGGATAAGACAGGAAGTCAGTACTAGGGGAGGTGGGTAATACATTGCTGAGCAGTGTCAGTGAGTGGGGAGGTAATGTAGGGATAAGACAGGAAGTCAGTGCTAGGGGAGGTGGGTAATACTTTGCTGAGCAGTGTCAGTGAGTGGGGAGGTAATGTAGGGATAAGACAGGAAGTCAGTGCTAGGGGAGGTGGGTAATGCATTGCTGAGCAGTGTCAGTGAGTGGGGAGGTAACGTAGGGATAAGATAGGAAGTCAGTGCTAAGGGAGGTGGGTAATACATTGCTGAGCAGTGTCAGTGAGTGGGGAGGTAATGTAGGGATAAGACAGGAAGTCAGTGCTAGGGGAGGTGGGTAATGCATTGCTGAGCAGTGTCAGTGAGTGGGGGAGGTAATGTAGGGATAAGACAAGAAGTCAGTTTTAGGGGAGGTGGGTAATGTATTGCTGAGCAATGTCAATGAGTGGGGAGGTAATGTAGGGATAAGACAGGAAGTCAGTGCTAGAGGAGGTGGGTAATACATTGCTGAGCAGTGTCAGTGAGTGGGGGAGGTAATGTAGGGATAAGACAAGAAGTCAGTTTTAGGGGATGTGGGTAATGTATTGCTGAGCAGTGTCAGTGAGTGGGGAGGTAATGTAGGGATAAGACAGGAAGTCAGTGCTAGGGAAGGTGGGTAATGTATTACTGAGCAGTGTCAGTGAGTGGGGAGGTAATGTAGTGATAAGACAGAAAGTCAGTGCTAGGGGAGGTGGGTAATGCATTGCTGAGCAGTGTCAGTGAGTGGAGAGGTAATTTAGAGATAATACAGGAAGTCAGTGCTAGGGGAGGTGGGTAATACATTACTGAGCAGTGTCAGTGAGTGGAGAGGTAATGTAGAGATAATACAGGAAGTCAGTGCTAGGGGACGTGGGTAATGCATTACTGAGCAGTGTCAGTGAGTGGGGAGGTAATGTAGGGATAAGACAGGAAGTCAGTGCTAGGGGACGTAGGTAATGAATTGCTGAGCAGTGTCAGTGAGTGGAGAGGTAATGTAGAGATAATACAGGACGTCTGTGCTAGGGGAGGTGGGTAATGCATTGCTGAGCAGCGTCAGTGAGTGGGGGAGGTAATGTAGGGATAAGACAGAAAGTCAGTGCTAGGGGAGGTGGGTAATGCATTACTGAGCAGTGTCAGTGAGTGGAGAGGTAATGTAGAGATAATACAGGAAGTCAGTGCTAGGGGACGTGGGTAATGCATTACTGAGCAGTGTCAGTGAGTGGGGAGGTAATGTAGGGATAAGACAGGAAGTCAGTGCTAGGGGACGTAGGTAATGAATTGCTGAGCAGTGTCAGTGAGTGGAGAGGTAATGTAGAGATAATACAGGACGTCTGTGCTAGGGGAGGTGGGTAATGCATTGCTGAGCAGCGTCAGTGAGTGGGGGAGGTAATGTAGGGATAAGACAGAAAGTCAGTGCTAGGGGAGGTGGGTAATGCATTACTGAGCAGTGTCAGTGAGTGGGGGAGGTAATGTAGGGATAAGACAGGAAGTCAGTGCTAGGGAAGGTGGGTAATACATTGCTGAGCAGTGTCAGTGAGTGGGGAGATAATGTATGGATAAGACAGGAAGTCAGTGCTAGGGGAGGTGGGTAATACATTACTGAGCAGTGTCAGTGAGTGGGGAGGTAATGTAGGGATAAGACAGGAAGTCAGTGCTAGAGGAGGTGGGTAATGCATTACTGAGCAGTGTCAGTGAGTGGGGAGGTAATGTAGGGATAAGACAGGAAGTCAGTACTAGGGGAGGTGGGTAATACATTACTGAGCAGTGTCAGTGAGTGGGGAGGTAATATAGGGATAAGACAGGAAGTCAGTACTAGGGGAGGTGGGTAATACATTGCTGAGCAGTGTCAGTGAGTGGGGGAGGTAATGTAAGGATAAGACAAGAAGTCAGTGCTACGGGAGGTGGGTAATACATTACTGAGCAGTGTCAGTGAGTGGGGAGGTAATGTAAGGATAAGACAAGAAGTCAGTGCTAGGGGAGGTGGGTAATGTATTGCTGAGCAGTGTCAGTGAGTGGGGAGGTAATGTAGGGATAAGACAGGAAGTCAGTACTAGGGCAGGTGGGTAATGCATTGCTGAGCAGTGTCAGTGAGTGGGAAGGTAATGTAGGGATAAGACAGGAAGTCAGTACTAGGGGAGGTGGGTAATACATTGCTGAGCAGTGTCAGTGAGTGGGAAGGTAATGTAGGGATAAGACAGGAAGTCAGTACTAGGGGAGGTGGGTAATACATTGCTGAGCAGTGTCAGTGAGTGGGGAGGTAATGTAGGGATAAGACAGGAAGTCAGTGCTAGGGGAGGTGGGTAATGCATTACTGAGCAGTGTCAGTGAGTGGAGGAGGTAATGTAGGGATAAGACAGGAAGTCAGTACTAGGGGAGGTGGGTAATACATTACTGAGCAGTGTCAGTGAGTGGGGAGGTAATGTAGGGATAAGACAAGAAGTCAGTGCTAGGGGAGGTGGGTAATGCATAGTTGAGCAGTGTCAGTGAGTGGGGAGGTAATGTAGGGATAAGACAGGAAGTTAGTGCTGGGGGGGTAATACATTGCTGAGCAGTGTCAGTGAGTGAGGGAGGTAATGTAAGGCTAAGACAAGAAGTCAGTGCTAGGGGAGGTGGGTAATACATTACTGAGAAGTGTCAGTGAGTGGGGAGGTAATGTAGGGATAAGACAGGAAGTCAGTGCTAGGGGAGGTGGGTAATGTATTGCTGAGCAGTGTCAGTGAGTGGGGAGGTAATGTAAGGATAAGACAAGAAGTCAGTGCTAGGGGAGGTGGGTAATGTATTACTGAGCAGTGTCAGTGAGTGGGGAGGTAATGTAGGGATAAGACAGGAAGTCAGTACTAGGGGAAGTGGGTAATGCATTGCTGAGCAGTGTCAGTGAGTGGGAAGGTAATGTAGGGATAAGACAGGAAGTCAGTACTAGGGGAGGTGGGTAATACATTACTGAGCAGTGTCAGTGAGTGGGGAGGTAATGTAGGGATAAGACAGGAAGTCAGTGCTAGGGGAGGTGGGTAATGCATTGCTGAGCAGTTTCAGTGAGTGGGGAGGTAATGTAGGCATAAGACAGGAAGTCAGTGCTAGGGGAGGTGGGTAATGCATTGCTGAGCAGTGTCAGTGAGTGGGGAGGTAATGTAGGGATAAGACAGGAAGTCAGTACTAGGGGAAGTGGGTAATACATTACTGAGCAGTGTCAGTGAGTGGGGAGGTAATGTAGGGATAAGACAGGAAGTCAGTGCTAGGGGAGGTGGGTAGTGCATTACTGAGCAGTGTCAGTGAGTGGAGGAGGTAATGTAGGGATAAGACAAGAAGTCAGTGCTAGGGGAGGTGGGTAATACATTACTGAGCAGTGTCAGTGAGTGGGGAGGTAATGTAAGGATAAGACAAGAAGTCAGTGCTAGGGGAGGTGGGTAATGTATTGCTGAGCAGTGTCAGTGAGTGGGGAGGTAATGTAGGGATAAGACAGGAAGTCAGTACTAGGGGAGGTGGGTAATGCATTGCTGAGCAGTGTCAGTGAGTGGGAAGGTAATGTAGGGATAAGACAGGAAGTCAGTACTAGGGGAGGTGGGTAATACATTGCTGAGCAGTGTCAGTGAGTGGGAAGGTAATGTAGGGATAAGACAGGAAGTCAGTACTAGGGGAGTTGGGTAATACATTGCTGAGCAGCGTCAGTGAGTGGGGAGGTAATGTAGGGATAAGACAGGAAGTCAGTGCTAGGGGAGGTGGGTAATGCATTACTGAGCAGTGTCAGTGAGTGGAGGAGGTAATATAGGGATAAGACAGGAAGTCAGTACTAGGGGAGGTGGGTAATACATTACTGAGCAGTGTCAGTGAGTGGGGAGGTAAAGTAGGGATAAGACAAGAAGTCAGTGCTAGGGGAGGTGGGTAATGCATAGTTGAGCAGTGTCAGTGAGTGGGGAGGTAATGTAGGGATAAGACAGGAAGTTAGTGATGGGGGGGTAATACATTGCTGAGCAGTGTCAGTGAGTGAGGGAGGTAATGTAAGGCTAAGACAAGAAGTCAGTGCTAGGGGAGGTGGGTAATACATTACTGGGAAGTGTCAGTGAGTGGGGAGGTAATGTAGGAATAAGACAGGAAGTCAGTGCTAGGGGAGGTGGGTAATGTATTGCTGAGCAGTGTCAGTGAGTGGGGAGGTAATGTAAGGATAAGACAAGAAGTCAGTGCTAGGAGAGGTGGGTAATGTATTACTGAGCAGTGTCAGTGAGTGGGGAGGTAATGTAGGGATAAGACAGGAAGTCAGTACTAGGGAAGGTGGGTAATGCATTGCTGAGCAGTGTCAGTGAGTGGGAAGGTAATGTAGGGATAAGACAGGAAGTCAGTACTAGGGGAGGTGGGTAATACATTACTGAGCAGTGTCAGTGAGTGGGGAGGTAATGTAGGGATAAGACAGGAAGTCAGTGCAAGGGAAAGTGGGTAATGCATTACTGAGCAGTGTCAGTGAGTGGAGGAGGTAATGTAGAGATAAGACAGGAAGTCAGTGCTAGGGGAGGTGGGTAATGCATAGCTGAGCAGTGTCAGTGAGTGGGGAGGTAATGTAGGGATAAGACAGGAAGTCAGTGCTAGGGGAGGTGGGTAATGCATTGCTGAGCAGTGTCAGTGAGTGGGGAGGTAATGTAGGGATAAGACAGGAAGTCAGTACTAGGGGAAGTGGGTAATACATTACTGAGCAGTGTCAGTGAGTGGGGAGGTAATGTAGGGATAAGACAGGAAGTCAGTGCTAGGGGAGGTGGGTAGTGCATTACTGAGCAGTGTCAGTGAGTGGAGGAGGTAATGTAGGGATAAGACAGGAAGTTAGTACTAGGGGAGGTGGGTAATACATTACTGAGCAGTGTCAGTGAGTGGGGAGGTAATGTAGGGATAAGACAAGAAGTCAGTGCTAGGGGAGGTGGGTAATACATTACTGAGCAGTGTCAGTGAGTGGGGAGGTAATGTAAGGATAAGACAAGAAGTCAGTGCTAGGGGAGGTGGGTAATGTATTGCTGAGCAGTGTCAGTGAGTGGGGAGGTAATGTAGGGATAAGACAGGAAGTCAGTACTAGGGGAGGTGGGTAATGCATTGCTGAGCAGTGTCAGTGAGTGGGAAGGTAATGTAGGGATAAGACAGGAAGTCAGTACTAGGGGAGGTGGGTAATACATTGCTGAGCAGTGTCAGTGAGTGGGAAGGTAATGTAGGGATAAGACAGGAAGTCAGTACTAGGGGAGTTGGGTAATACATTGCTGAGCAGCGTCAGTGAGTGGGGAGGTAATGTAGGGATAAGACAGGAAGTCAGTGCTAGGGGAGGTGGGTAATGCATTACTGAGCAGTGTCAGTGAGTGGAGGAGGTAATATAGGGATAAGACAGGAAGTCAGTACTAGGGGAGGTGGGTAATACATTACTGAGCAGTGTCAGTGAGTGGGGAGGTAAAGTAGGGATAAGACAAGAAGTCAGTGCTAGGGGAGGTGGGTAATGCATAGTTGAGCAGTGTCAGTGAGTGGGGAGGTAATGTAGGGATAAGACAGGAAGTTAGTGCTGGGGGGGTAATACATTGCTGAGCAGTGTCAGTGAGTGAGGGAGGTAATGTAAGGCTAAGACAAGAAGTCAGTGCTAGGGGAGGTGGGTAATACATTACTGGGAAGTGTCAGTGAGTGGGGTAGTAATGTAGGAATAAGACAGGAAGTCAGTGCTAGGGGAGGTGGGTAATGTATTGCTGAGCAGTGTCAGTGAGTGGGGAGGTAATGTAAGGATAAGACAAGAAGTCAGTGCTAGGAGAGGTGGGTAATGTATTACTGAGCAGTGTCAGTGAGTGGGGAGGTAATGTAGGGATAAGACAGGAAGTCAGTACTAGGGAAGGTGGGTAATGCATTGCTGAGCAGTGTCAGTGAGTGGGAAGGTAATGTAGGGATAAGACAGGAAGTCAGTACTAGGGGAGGTGGGTAATACATTACTGAGCAGTGTCAGTGAGTGGGGAGGTAATGTAGGGATAAGACAGGAAGTCAGTGCAAGGGGAAGTGGGTAATGCATTACTGAGCAGTGTCAGTGAGTGGAGGAGGTAATGTAGAGATAAGACAGGAAGTCAGTGCTAGGGGAGGTGGGTAATGCATAGCTGAGCAGTGTCAGTGAGTGGGGAGGTAATGTAGGGATAAGACAGGAAGTCAGTGCTAGGGGAGGTGGGTAATGCATTGCTGAGCAGTGTCAGTGAGTGGGGAGGTAATGTAGGGATAAGACAGGAAGTCAGTACTAGGGGAAGTGGGTAATACATTACTGAGCAGTGTCAGTGAGTGGGGAGGTAATGTAGGGATAAGACAGGAAGTCAGTGCTAGGGGAGGTGGGTAGTGCATTACTGAGCAGTGTCAGTGAGTGGAGGAGGTAATGTAGGGATAAGACAGGAAGTTAGTACTAGGGGAGGTGGGTAATACATTACTGAGCAGTGTCAGTGAGTGGGGAGGTAATGTAGGGATAAGACAGGAAGTCAGTGCTGGGGAGGTGGGTAATGCATAGCTGAGCAGTGTCAGTTAGTGGGGAGGTAATGTAGGGATAAGACAGGAAGTCAATGCTAGGGGAAGTGGGTAATGCATTGCTGAGCAGTGTCAGTGAGTGGGGGAGATAATGTAGGGATAAGACAGGAAGTCAGTGATAGGGGAGGTGGGTAATGCATTATTGAGCAATGTTAGTGAGTGGGGAGCTAATGTAAGGATAAGACAGGAAGTCAGTGCTAGGGGAGGTGGGCAATGCATTGCTGAACAGTGTCAGTGAGTGGGGACGTAATGTAGGGATAAGACAGGATGTCAGTGCTAGGGGAGGTGGGTAATGCATAACTGAGCAGTGTCAGTGAGTGGGGAGGTAATGTAAGGATAAGACAGGAAGTCAGTGCTAGGGGAGGAGGGTAATGCATTGCTGAGCAGTGCCAGTGAGTGGGGAGGTAATGTAGGGACAAGACAGGAAGTCAGTGCTAGGGGAGGTGGGTAATGCATTACTGAGCAGTGTCAGTGAGTGGGGAGGTAATGTAGGGATAAGACAGGAAGTCAGTGCTAGGGGAGGTAGGTAATGCATTGCTGAGCAGTGTCAGTGAGTGGGGAGGTAATGTAGGGATAAGACAGGAAGTCAGTGCTAGGGGAGGTGGGTAATACATTGCTGAGCAGTGTCAGTGAGTGGGGACGTAATGTAGGAATAAGACAGGAAGTCAGTGTTATGGGAGGTGGGTAATGCATTACTGAACTGTGTCAGTGAGTGGGGAGGTAATGTAGGGATAAAACAGGAAGTCAGTGCTAGGGGAAGTGGGTAATGCATTGCTGAGCAGTGTCAGTGAGTGGAGGAGGTAATGTAGGGATAAGACAGAAAGTCAGTACTAGGGGAGGTAGGTAATGCATTGTTGAGCAGTGTCAGTGAGTGGGGAGGTAATTGTAGGGTTAAGACAGGAAGTCAGTGCTAGGGGAGGTGGGTAATGCATTGCTGAGCAGTGTCAGTGAGTGTGGGGTAATGTAGGGATTATACAGAAAGTCAGTTCTAGGGGAGGTGGGCAGTGCACTGATGAGCAGTGTCAGTTAGTGGGGAGGTAATGTAGTGATAAGACAGGAAGTCAGTACTAGGGGAGGTGGGTAATGCATTTCTGAGCAGTGCCAGTGAATGGGGAGGTAATGTAGGGACAAGACAGGAAGTCAGTGCTAGGGGAGATGGGTAATGTAGTGCTGGGAAGTGTCAGTGAGTGGGGAGGTAATGTAGGGACAAGACAGGAAGTCAGTGCTAGGGAGATTGATAATGCATTGCTGAGCAGTGTCAGTGAGTGAGGAGGTAATTTAGCGATAAGACAGGAAGACATTGCTAGGGGAGGTGGGTAATGTAGTGCTGAGCAGTGTCAGTGAGTGGGGAGGTAATGCGGGGATAAGACAGGACGTCAGTGCTAGGGGAGGTGGGTAATGCATTGCTGAGCAGTGTCAGTGAGTGTGGGAGGTAATGTAGGGGTAATACAGGAAGTCAATGCTAGGGGAGGTGAGTTGTGCATTGCTGAGCAGTGTCAGTGAGTGGGGAGGTAATGTACTGATAAGATGAAATTACCAAATTTGTTGGTACACCGTGGCAACAAAAAGCACAAGACTGAAGTTGCTGGAAAGTTGCTGAGGAGTCCTTTATCCTACAGTGGATCGACAACGGCTGAAGATGATTATGATCTATCTGTCTATCTATCTATCTATCTATCTATCTATCTATCTATCTATCTATCTATTTATGTATCTATCTATGTATCTATCTATCTATGTATCTATGTATCTATCTATCTATCTATCTATCTATCTATCTATCTATCTATCTATCTATCTATCTCTTGTTTCTTCACTCTGTTGTACAATTACAGAGGAGAAAGTTGTACTTGGATATCAATCTTGTCTCGTGAACATACAGTCCAGCCATAGAATGTCAGACACATCTGCTCTGCATGAGAGAAACAATATAACCTCAGACATACTTTTTGGCCTACTCTGGGACTCGTCAGTGAGTTGCATCTGATCTCTAACCAAAGGGTCCACATCTGCATTACTCTTAAATACTCATGGATTAAAAATAATGTGACCAGTAGGGTGGCCAACACTGTAAAGGTTTTTTGCTTTCATTCCTTGAGAGAAATTACAGACAACCACATTTTTCATCACTCTTCCCTATCTATGAAACTCGCTACCACTCCCCATCAGACTCTTCCCTATTAGTGTTGAGCGAGCATGCTCGGCCGATGCTCGGATCGGCTCGAGCATCGCTCTGCTCGGCACATGGCGGTACTCGTCGAGTACCGCCATGTGCTCGCCCGCCATGTTCGGGTGGCGGGGATCTGTGCCGAAGGAGGCACAGATCTGAAGACGCTCCGCTGGACCACCAGGGACTGGAGGTACGGGGGCATTGCGGAGATGAAGGGGGCATTGCGGAGATGAAGGGGGACAGTGTGGAGATGAAGGGGGACATTGTGGAAGAGGGACATTGCGGAGATGAAGGGGGCATTGCGGAGATGAAGGGGGACAGTGTGGAGATGAAGGGGGACATTGTGGAAGGGGGACATTGCGGAGATGAAGGGGGCATTGCGGAGATGAAGGGGGACAGTGTGGAGATGAAGGGGGACATTGTGGAAGGGGGACATTGCGGAGATGAAGGGGGCATTGCGGAGATGAAGGGGGACAGTGTGGAGATGAAGGGGGACATTGTGGAAGGGGGGACATTGCGGAGATGAAGGGGGCATTGCGGAGATGAAGGGGGCATTGCGGAGATGAAGGGGGACATTGTGGAGATGAAGGGGGCATTGACCAGGCAACCTCCCCTCATCAGAGCAGGGGGTGCCTGGTGTAATGCTCGTGTCGCCCCATTGAAGTCAATGGGGCTCGGGTGCTCGGCCGAGCACTCGAGCCTCCGGCGGTGCTCGGTCAGAGCACCCGAGCACCCGAGCATCGGGGTGCTCGCTCAACACTATTCCCTATCTCTTATACTCACTATAATGCTCTGTCAGACTCTCCCCATCTCTTTAATGCACTACCACATGCCATCAGACTCTTCCCTATCTATGAAACTCACTACCACCTTCATTAGACTCTCCCCTATCTCTTATACTCAATGCTATGCTTCATCAGACTCTCCTCTATCTCTGTACCTCACTGTCACGCTTCATCAGACTCTCCCCTATCTCTGTACCTCACTGTCACGCTCCATCAGACTCTCCCTCATCTCTTAAACTCACTAGTATTCTGCATCAGACTCTTACCTATCTGTGGAATTCACTACCATGCTCTATCAGTCTCTTCTCTATCTCTGGAACTCATTTCCAGGCTCCATCAGATTCTTCCTTATCTCTAGAATTGCGAACACGCTACATCACACTATTCCCTAATTTTGTATTTTTTTTTAATGAAAGCATTTTGAGATTGTCTCTTGTTTTCAAGTGTGTCCTGGGTGTTCATTTTATCTAACTCACATGGGCGAAAGGCTGAGTTGACCTTGCTGGGACTAGAACCTGCAACCCTATGGTTTGAACACATTCTACAAATGGTGTATTAACAACCTGAGCTATGTCACTGACCAACAGTGCTATCTCACTTGACACTCACTACCATACTCCATCAGAATCTCCTCTATCTCTGAAACTTGATATTACACACCATTAGGGCCTCCTCTGAACTCACTGCCACACTTCATAACACTTTTTCTTACCTCTGGAACTCACCATCATGCAATATCAGATTCTTCCTTATCTTTCCTATGGTTTGAACACATTCTACAGTGCATTAACCAACTGAGCTATCTCACCGGCCAACTGTGATACTCCCCTATCTCTGGAACTCACTACCATGCTCCATCAGACTCTCCCCTATCTCTGGAACTCACTACCATGCTCCATCAGACTCTCCCCTATCTCTGGAACCAAATCCAACCCAAAACCCACTAAATCCAACCCAAACCCCAACCAAAAACCAACCCCAAACCCAACCAAAAACCCACCAAATACAACCCAAAACCCACCAAAACCAATCCAAATCCAACCCAAAACCCACAAATCCAACCTAAACCTCAACCAAAAACCAAACCCAAACCCAACCAAAAACCCACCAAATACAACCCAAAACCCACCAAAACCAACCCAAATCCCAAACAAAAACCAACCCAAACCCCACCAAATCCAACCCAAACCCCAACCAAAAACCAACCCAAATCCAACCCAAAACCCAATCAAAAACCAACCCAAATCCAACCCAAACCACAACCAAAAACCAACCCAAATCCAACCAAAAACACACCAAATCCAACCCAAATCCAACCAAAAACCAATCCAAACCAAAACCCACCAAAACCAACCCAAAGCCAACCAAAAACCCACCAAATGTATGTGTGTATGTATGTATGTATCTTTATTTATATGGCGCCACACAGTGTACGCAGCACCTTACAATAGACATATGGTACAATAAATAAGAGGGGATGAAATAAGTGCGACATTCATAGAAACAATGGAGAGAGGTCCCTGCCCCAAGGAGCTTACGGTCTAAATGGATAAAGGGAGACATACAATGGGGTAAGAGGGTGTTAAGTGCTGAGATTACAAGTGCTGAGTTTGGCCAAAGGCAGTGCATGGTCCTAGTGCTCCAGAAGATAAGACTTCAGCATAGACTTAAAGACAGAGGGGGATTTTTCTAGGCGTAAGGAGAGGGGTATGGAGTTCCATAGGTATGGAGCAGAAAGCGAGAAGGTTTGAGACGGGAGAGGGCAGAGGGTGTGGATGGTGCAACAAGAAGTGCATTGTGTGCTGAGCGAAGGAAGCGGCCAGGAACATAATAGGAGATGAGGGAAGAGATGTAAGGAGGGGTAGCAGTGTGGAGAGCGTTAAAGGTGAGAAGAAGGACTTTGTAATTGATGCGCTGCTGAATTGGGAGCCATGACAGATGTCTGAGAATTATGTGGGCAGGTTCAGTTTTTGGGGAGAGTGTGGTGATTCGTGCAGCTGAGTTTAAAACAGATTGCATAGGTGAAAGATGAGTAGCAGGGAGGCCAGTTAGTAGGAGTTTGCAATAGTCTAAGCGGGACAGAATGAGGGCACGTATAAGAGTTTTAGTAGTTTGTTGGGAAAGGAACGGGCGGATTTTAGCAATGTTACAGAGAAAGAAGCAAGATGATCTAGCCACAGAGTTAATGTGAGGGGAGAAGGAAAGAGAGGAATCAAATATGGCCCCAAGGCAGCGTGCTGAGCTGACCAGATCAATATCAATTCCATCAACTGTAATGGTGAAGCTAGGTGTTCGGCAAGGTCTTGGTGGGAAGATTAGCAGTTCGGTTTTGGCCATGTTAATCTTCAGCTGACGCTGTGCCATCCAGGAGGAAATGGCCAAGAGGCAGTCTGAAATTTGCAGCTGGATTTGTGGTGAAAGATCAGGAGTGGAGATGTAAATTTGGGTATCATCAGGATATAGATGGTATTTAAAGCCAAATGAACTAATAAGTTCACCCAATGAAAGTGTGTACAGTGAGAAAAGCAGAGGACCCAGAACGGAGCCTTGAGGCACCCCCACAGACAGAGGGACCGTGGAGGAGGTGTTATTGTTAGAGGACACAAAAAAGGAACATTGTGAGAGATAGGAGGAGAGCCATGAAGCAGCTTCATTTCGGAAACCGAGACTGTGGAGAGCAAGCAGAGAATGGTTAACTGTGTCAAAGGCAGAGGATAAATCGAGTAGTATAAGTATTGAAAACTGTCCTTTGGCTTCCAACCCAAAACCCAACCAGTAAGGATGCAGTAAGGGTGCAAGAAGTACAAGTAACAGAAAGTAGTTAAGTTATGTAGAAATCTTTGTTTAAAACCAAACAATGTTTTATAAAGCATGCATAAATTAACACAACAAATATAGCATACCATATTGCACCAATATTGCACCCAATTTGCATCATTATTGCACCCATATTGTGTCAAAATTGCACCCATATTGCACCCAATTTACATCATTATTGCACCCATATTGCACCAATATTGAACCCATATTGCACCGATATTGCACCAATATTGCACCCAATTTGCCTCATTATTGCACCCATATTGCATCCATATTGCACCAATATTGCACCCAATTTGTGTCATTATTGCACCCATATTGCTCCAATATTGAACCCATATTGCACCTTATTTGTGTCATTATTGCAACAATATTGCACCCGTATTGCACAAATATTGCACCCAATTTGCATCATTATTGCACCCATATTGCACTAATATTGCACCCAATTTGCATCATTACTGCACCCATATTGCACCAATATTGCATCCAATTTGCGTCATTATTGCACCCATATTGCACCAATATTGCATCCTTAATGTGTCCTTATTACACCCATATTGCCATATTGCTTCCTTATTGCACCCATATTGCACCTGTATTGCTTCCTTAATGCACCCATATTTCATCATTATTGCACCCATATTGCGTACTTAATGCACCCATACTGTGTCCTTAATGCACCCCTATTGCACCCATATTGCATCATTATTGCACCCATATTGCATCATTATTGCACCCATATTGCGTACTTAATGCACCTATACTGTGTCCTTAATGCACCCCTATTGCACCCATATTGCATCATTATTACACCCATATTGCTTCCTTAATGCACCCATATTTCATCATTATTGCACCCATATTGCGTACTTAATGCACCCATATTGCGTCCTTAATGCACCCCTATTGCACCCATATTGCATCATTATTGCACCCATATTGCGTACTTAATGCACCCATACTTTGTCCTTAATGCACCCTTATTGCACCCATATTGCGTCCTTAATGCACCCCTATTGCACCCATATTGAATCATTATTGCACCCCTATTGCACACATAATGCATCAATATTGCACCCATATTGCATCCTTATTGCACCCATATTGCACCCATATTGCATCCTTATTGCACCCCTATTGCACCCATAATGCGTCAATACTACACCCATATTGCATCATTATTGCACCCATATTGCGACATGTTAACACATGAAATGGTGAATGCGCCATTCAGAGCGACGCGAAATGTAGAATGTGCATCACTTTATGGAGCAAAACTTTAAATGCGACACTTCAAATGGAGACCATCTGGAACTCGCTACCATGTCCATCAGACTCGTCCTAGTTTTCACTCATTCAAGCTTTCCCTTGAAAAGATTACACCCAGTACATATAACTGTCCTAAAACTGCCCCTATAGCTACATAACATTGTCCTGGCCCTTTTCAACCAACTCAGGGGGCTAATCTTGCAGTCAGCCCAAAGCTTTCCCTTCTTTCTAAAAGAGCTCTCAATAGGAGACACGGGGCGTTAGCACTTTCAGCAAATACCTAGAAATGCCCCTGAATACAGCGTACAGAAGGACATGATGTCTTTGCTTTCTATAATTTACCATTTAGAGCACAAAAGGAGATTGAGGCTCTGATTACTACAACTGATGACCTGGAACATAAAAATACAAAAGTTCTGTTCACTAGAATTTACAGTCCAGCTCTAGAGCAAAAAAGGATACGATAATCCTACTTGCTAGAATTTACAATCCAGAGAACAAAAGTACATGACGATTCTGCTCAGCAGAACTTACAATCTAGAGCACAAAGGATGATGAAGGCCCTACTCAATAGATTGTGCAGTCTAGATGAAAATGTGAATTAGGTTACACACCCATTTATAATCTAGAAATGTAGAACACAAAGGCAGATTAAGGCTCTGCACACTAGCATTTACAACCTGGGGGGGGGGGAGCACTTGCCTCCCGTACAACTGCCCCATCCAGATTAACATAGGGGCTGGGTGGGCTGGCCTGGGGGGTCATATTAAAAAAATGCATGCCTCTGGATGAACTTGCAATACAGAGAAAAAAATACAAGGTTCTTCAAAGTAGAATTTACTATCTAGAGCACAAAGAAGAGTAAAGTGCTACTTCTTTGAATTTACAATCTAAACACAAAAGAAAATTTATGGTCTAGAGTCCAAAGGTAGATGAAGGCCATGTGCACTAGTACTCACATCTAGAAATCTAGAACACAAAGGTAGAAGAAGGTGCTACACACTAGCACTTACAATCTCGAGCACAAAAGGAGATAAATGCTCTGATCATTAGGATTTACAATCTAGAGTACAAAAAGACAAGTAGGTCTTCATCACTACAACTTAGTGAAGACTCTGTTTGCTAGATCTCATTATCTGGATTGTAAAGGTGATGGAGGCTCTGACCACAAGAATTTATGATCTAGATCAACGATTCTCGGTGATAGTTCCCGGGACATACCAACAGGTCATGTTTTCAGTCCATCCCTTAATGTTCACAGATGGGAAATCAGTGGCTCGGTAATTTTTCCTTGCGCTCACTGTACTTCATTAGCCATATCCTCAAAACCTGACCTTTTGGTGTATCTCAAGGACAGGAGCTAAGATTCAATCATCCAGATTACAAAAGTAGAAGGGAGCTTTGCTCACTAGAATTTATAATACCAGGAGATGGGGGCTCTGCTTACTACAATTAAATGTAGAGAACAAGAGGAGATGAAGGCCCTGCTGGTTAGAATTTTCAATCTAGAACAAAAGATGAAGGTCATGTTGACTAGAACATATTATATAGAGTAAAAATAGATGAAGGTTCTCCTGGATCGCGCACACAAACTAGAACAAAAAGAAGAAGCAGGTATCTCAGTGGCTAGAACTTCCAATCTAGAGGAAAAAGAGAGTAAGGTCCTGATGATGGCTAGAATGTACAATCTAACTTAAAATTCAGAGGAAAGTGCTGTTGGGTAGAATTTACTATCTCGAGCCAAAAGAAGATGAAAGTCCTGTTGGCTAGAGCTTAGTATTTACAGCAAAAACAGGAAATTAAGTCCATGCTCTTTAAACTGGATAGTCAAGACCATAGAACATACAATCTAGAACAAAAAGGAGGTGAATGCCCTGCTCACTAGAACTTCCTGTGCAGAGTAGAAACACTGGTGAAGGCCCTGATCACTAGGACATACAATCTAGAACAAAAAGGAGGTGAGGGCCCTAATCGCTAGAGCATACAGTCTAGAACAAAAATGAGTTGAAGGTCTTACTCACTAGGACATACAATCTAGAACAAAAATGAGGTGAAGGCCCTGCTCGCTAGGACACACAATCTAGAACAAAAAGGAGGTGAAGGCCCTACTCACTAGAGCATACAATCTAGAACAAAAATGAGGTGAAGGCCCTGCTCACTAGAGCATACAATCTAGAACAAAAAGGAGGTGAAGACCTACTCGCTAGAGCATACAATCTAGAACAAAAATGAGGTGAAGGCCCTGCACACTAGGACGTACAATCTAGAACAAAAAGGAGGTGAAGGCCCTTATCACTAGGACATACAATCTAGAACAAAAAAGAGGTGAAGGCCCTACTCATTAGAGCATACAATCTAGAACAAAAATGAGGTGAAGGCCCTTATCACTAGGACGTACAATCTAGAAAAAAAAGGAGGTGAAGGCCCTTATCACTAGGACATACAATCTAAAACAAAAAGGAGGTGAAGGCCCTGCTCACTAGGACATACAATCTAGAACAAAAAGGAGGTGAAGGCCCTGCTCACTAGGACATACAATCTAGAACAAAAAGGAGGTGAAGGCCCGCTCACTAGAGCATACAAGCCAGAGTATGGGTGTCCAACATGCTATCTCGGGGTAAATTGCTGCCTGCCAGACACCAGTGTGGGGTCCAACTGAGATTATATTATACAAATAACTAGCACACATGAACTAGTAGGTCCGTAAGACCTAATCCCCTGCCTGCCATTAACATGCAGTTCAAGAATAGATGTCTGATAAATATCAGTATAGTCATTGACTTGATCAATAAATAAATTCATATTTTTTGAAAACTGACTACACTAGTATTGAAGCTCCATTTCATTTATAAGCTCTGTGCTATCACTAGTGTAGCTCAATTTCAACTGTAAGCTCTGTGGTATTATTTGTCTTATTCACAACATGCCATTTAAGAAATTAGAGGAAGGGGGGTGGGCTGGGACAGTGGCTGGAGCGATAACTGGGGTGTGTGACCTAAATGAGGGGGGGTAGAGAAGGGCTACTAAACTAGTAAGGGGAATGGAAAGTTTTAGTTATGAAAAAGGATAGAAAAGTTAAACTTGTACACACTAGAGAAACGGCGTCTTAGAGGGGATATGATAACACTATATAAATATGTTCAGGGCCCATACAAAGGGCTCTCCAAAGACCTGTTCATTAACAGAACAGTACAAAGGACAAGAGGCCACCCGCTTAGACTTGAGGAAAGGAGATTTCATCTACAGCAGCGGAAGAGTTTCTTTACTGTAAGGACAATAAAGGTATGGAATTAACTGCCTGAGGAGGTGGTGCTATCGAATACATTAGATGCCTTTAAAAAGGTCCTGGATACTTATTTAAAGGGATAGTAAAGCCTGAAAATAAGTTTATTTATATTGTAGCCCTTACAAAGTCATGAAAAATGATATAAGTCTTATCTCCCAAACCTTTATGGTTTGGGAGATATCCAGAAGTAAAGTTTCCCCTGGAGTGATGTCATTGCTCCACCCTTCAGATTTGGAATCCAGTCGCCCGACTAGCAGTGCCTCTCCAGAAGTGCTGAGATCATGATCTTTAAAAGAATTTCTTAATTGGAATGATCTACAAAGTGTGCTTTCAAGCCAGGCACATTGGTACACAGTTCCAATTAAGTAGTTCTTTCAAAGATTGTGATCTCGGCACTGCTAAAGAGCTGCCGGTTGCTATGTGGACCGAATTCCAAACCTGTCCACTAGATGGCAGACTTGGCTGAAACAGCAAGGAAAAGTGAACTATACTATATTTTACATATGAATATCTTCCAAACCATAAAGGTTTGGGAGATAAGACTTATATCATCTTTCATGGTTTTTTTAAGGGCTACAATATAAAATAAACTTATTTTCAGGTATTACTATCCTTTAAAAAAGCATAATATAGAGGGCTGTGTACGTTAGTATTGGGATTAATATTTATTTATTGCTTGTTGATCCAAGGAGAAATCTGATTACCATTTGGAATCAAGAAGGATTTTTTTCCCCTCATTCAAAGCAGAATTTGCTGTATTGAGGTTTTTTCTTTGCTTTCTTTTGGATCACCAACAGTAACCAGGAATAGGAAACGGGTTGAACTTGATGGACGTAAGTCTTTTTTCACCCTAAACTACTATGTATATATGTAACTGGGGGTGCTGTAAAGGGGGGCCCATGACCTCCATTTCCCTGGGGCTCCTGGTGCTTTCAGTCCATCTCTGCTTTTACGTGTACTGCTTTCTCCAGTTGTTTCAAGTCTTGGACCCTTTTACAGATAACTATGAATGCTACAACACAGTGGGAGAGGTGTCTGAATGAAGTGTGAAGCAATTCTGGTGCAACACAACAGAATCAAAGAAAGCAAAGATTCCCTATGATTTAAATGTGACTTTTAATCCCTGAATTCTAGAGAGAACTTCACTAGCATTCAAGGGGTTAAAAATCCCATTTAAATTAGTGGAAATTTTGGGAAAGTTAAATTTTTCGTATGGTGTAGCTGTTTTGCCCAATAATTGCTTTACTTTACTTTATATAGATGGCCATAGTTTTTCACTTCACATCAAACTGTATTTTATCTAAGAATATCATTCAGATGACAAAACAAGTCTTAATTACTGTAGTCACCTTGTTAATTAGTTTAAAGGCCTGAGAGAGCCGCTGACCTGTGTACTTTCCATAGAACAGAATACACAAGCATGGCCCCTGAGGGCCCCCAAGTAATAACAGAAGCAAAGCAGAGGTAAAGGACCAATTATTGGCTAATTGGCTGGAGAGTTCCTGGGGACCTGATGGTCAGAAGGGATGCCGCCTTCCCAGCAGCGCTCATTAGGTCTCCATCCTAAGTAATGTCCAGCTCATTATGTTAATTGGATGAGGTGAAGGGCATCAGGGAGTTGGCTGAAATGTTTACAGTAAATGTCTCACAGGCTGTCAGAATGAATTAACACTGGGCTGAGCCTGAAATAGCCTTTTAGATTTAATAATATTTATCTACTGGATGCTATAGGAAATCTCCAGCACATTGCAAAGCATCAGAGAGGTTAGAATTGTACTGGGCGCCCAGCACTAAAGGGAACCCAGCACCTACAGTGTAAATTCAGCAGTCACAGAAGCACAAAACATAGTGAGGCCAATGCAATAAAGGAAAGAGGAGAAATTCTGGTGCAAACCACAAGTGTGCCATAGGGAATAAATAATATTTTATGAAAGTCCGATTGATTTAAGTGGGACTTTTAACACACTGAATGCTAGAAAGGTTTCCAACATATTGCTTGATGATACTATATGCAACTAAAAAAAACCTTTGAGTGTCAGAGAGGCATCCATTGCATTGCAATTGGATGCCTTTCTCCCACTCATTGGGTTAAGGGACTTTTTTATAAGGTGACCAGACTATTATGAAAAACACACAGTGAATCCTGAGACTGAAGTTATATCATACGCAGTGATTTACAGCTACTGAGGTTATCACACAGAGACTTCCTGAGACTGAGGTTATCACACAGAGACTTCCTGAGACTGAGGTTATCACACAGACTTCCTATGACTGAGGTTATCACACACAGAGACTTCCTGAGACTGAGGTTATCACACACAGAGACTTCATATGACTGAGGCTATCACACACAGAGACTTCCTGAGACTGAGGTTATCACACACAGAGACTTCATATGACTGAGGTTATCACACACAGAGACTTCCTGAGACTGAGGTTATCACACAGAGACTTCCTGAGACTGAGGTTATCACACAGACTTCCTATGACTGAGGTTATCACACACAGAGAATTCCTGAGACTGAGGTTATCACACACAGAGACTTCATATGACTGAGGTTATCACACACAGAGACTTCCTGAGACTGAGGTTATCACACAGAGAGACTTCCTGAGACTGAGGTTATCACACACAGAGACTTCCTGAGACTGAGGTTATCACACAGAGACTTCTTATGACTGAGGTTATCACACACAGACTTCCTATGACTGAGGTTATCACACACAGAGACTTCCTGTGACTGAGGTTATCACACAGAGACTTCCTATGACTGAGGTTATTGCACAGAGACTTTATATGACTTAGGTTATCACACAGAGACTTCCTATGACTGAGGTTATCACACACACAGACTTCCCGAGACTGAGGTTATCACACAAAGAGACTTCCTGAGACTGAGGTTATCACACAGAGACTTCCTGAGACTGAGGTTATCACACACAGAGACTTCCTGAGACTGAGGTTATCACACACAGAGACTTCCTATGACTGAGGTTATCACACACAGAGTCTTCCTGTGACTGAGGTTATCACACAGAGACTTCCTATGACTGAAGTTATCACACATGGTGACTTCATGTGACTGAGATTTTCACACACAGAGTCTTCCTGTGACTGAGGTTATCAAACACGAGACTTCCTGTGACTGAGGCTATCACACATAGGCTTCATATGACTGAGGCTATCACAAAGAGACTTCCTGAGACTAAGGTTATCACACAGAGACTTCATATGACTGAGGTTATAACACACACAGACTTCCTGAGACTGAGGTTATCACACAGAGACTTCATATGACTGAGGTTATCACACACACAGACTTCCTGAGACTGAGGTTAGCACACAGATACTTCTTATGACTGAGGTTATCACACACAGAGACTTCCTGCCACTGAGGTTATCACACAGACTTCCTGAGACTGAGGTTATCACACGGAGACTTCCTATGACTGAGGTTATCACACACAGACTTCCTGAGACTGAGGTTATCACACACATACTTCCTATGACTGAAGTTATCACACATGGTGACTTCCTGTGACTGAGGTTTTCACACACAGAGTCTTCCTGTGACTGAGGTTATCAGACAGAGACTTCATATGACTGAGGTTATCAAACACACAGACTTCCTGAGACAGAGGTTATCACACAGAGACTTCATATGACTGAGGTTATCACACACAGACTTCCTGAGACTGAGGTTATCACACAGAGACTTCATATGACTGAGGTTATCACACACAGACTTCCTGAGACTGAGGTTATCACACAGAGACTTCATATGACTGAGGTTATCACACACAGAGACTTCCTGAGACTGAGGTTATCACACAGATACTTCCTATGACTGAAGTTATCAAACATAGTGACCTCCTATGACTGAGGTTATCACACACATAGACTTCCTATGACTGAGGCTATCACACACACAGACTTCCTATTACTGAGGTTATCACAAACAGAGACTTTGTATGACTGTGAGCTTTGCCACATTATAGACATAACCCCTGCCTCCTGCTGTGTGCCCGTTCCTCCTTCTTTAGTTTGGTGAACCCAAGTTGCATCGGTTCACAGGGTTCCTGTTTACAATCAGGAGGCATGGGAGGCGAGGGTGGGTTCAAAAAACTGTTATGCCCACTGCTTCTAGGCCGTAACCTACGGTCTTTGGCCATAAGTCTCTCACGGATACGAGAATCAATTAAATGGCATAATCAATATACTCGTCCAGGTCACTAGGTAGGTCTCTAGCTGTCATTTCATCCTTAATAAGGTCAGCTAGTCCTTGAGCAAAGGCTGCCATCAGTGCCTCATTGTTCCAACCCACCTCTGCTGCCAATGTACGGAATTCTATGGCATAATCGCCCACAGTACAATTGCCCTGTTGTATTTCCATCAATCTTTTGGCAGCAGAGGCGACTCTACCAGGAACTTCAAATACTCACCGGAAGGTTCGTACAAACTCTCTAAAGTCCCTGGTGCAAGGTTTCGCATTTTCCCACAAGGGATTGGCCCACGCCAAAGCTCTGCCCGTTAATAGTGAAATCATGAACCCGACCGTACTGCGGTCATTGGGAAAAGCATGAGGGTTTAGTGCCAGAAATATCTCTGCACAGGGTGGGTTCACCATCGTATCTGAGTGGCAACGGGGCAGAAGCCATTAACCCTTTAACTGAGGCCACAGCTGCCACTGATTGACTCTCCGGTGTCAAAACTGGGGGGACCACCGGATTCTGAACTGGTTTATCGAGATGCACCGTGCGCTCAAGAATAGTTTGTATGGCCAGTGCCAACTGGTCCAAACGCTGCTCATGTACATCCATTCTCCAGTGGATGTTCTGTGTATTTCCCTCACCTTTACTGTCTGAGGTCATGGCCCTTTCGTACTGTAACGGTTTGTTTGACACACAGACACAGTGGTTTAGGATAAAACACAGTTTTATTGAAATCACAGTAATAAAATAACCTTCACAGGTCCTGTAGAATATAAGTTGAATAGTACAGACACACAACAGGTTATATATACATATGCCTACACAGGTCCAGCATAAACATAAAGTCCACAACAGTCTATACCGACACAGGTCAGGCAGATTATAATGGATTCCCAGGAGCAAGGTTCAGCATGGGTTAATGATCTTCTTAGAGTGTAAACAGTCCCATATGCAGAGAGGTCTGTGATGGGGCTCTCTGCATATAGACATCTGAAGGATTCGTAACTCCCAGAACCAGATAAGCAGAACTAACGTGAACTGCCTAGGCAACAATGGGAACAAAGTCACATAAGGTACTGCCGTAGCAGTAACGGAGACCAGGTCACTTGCACTCTGCTGGAGCAGTAACGGAGGCAGACACATGCACTTAGCGGAAGCAGTAGCAGAGACAAACCGGTGGCTCACCGCCGGTGCAGTAACGGAGGCAGACACTTGCACTTCGCAGAGGCACAAACGGAGACTAGGCCCAAGGCAACTGCCGTAGCAGTAACGGAGTCAGACACTTGCACTCTGTAGAAGTAGTAACGGAGGCAGACCGGTGGCTCACTGCCAGAACAGTAACGTAGGCAGACACTTGCACTTTAGCAGAGGCAGTAACGGAGACTAATGCCCAAGGTAAACTGCCGTAGCAGTAACGGAGACAAACACTTGCACTCTGTAGAAGTATTAACGGAGGCAAACCGGTGGCTCACTGCCGGAGCAGTAACGGAGGCAGACACTGGCACTTAGCAGAGGCAGCAGCAGAGACTAGGCCCAAAGTAAACTGCTGTAGCAGTAATGGAGACAAACACTTGCACTCTGCAGAAGTATTAACTGGAGCACACCGGGCTCCCTGCCGGAGCAGTAATGGAGGCAGACACTTGCACTTAGCAGAGGCAGTAATGGAGACTAGGCCCAAGGTAAACTGCCGTAGCAGTAACGGAGGCAGACACTTGCACTCTGCAGAGGCAGTAACGGAAGCAAACCAGTGGCTCACTGCCAGAGCAGTAATGGAGGCAGACACTTGCACTCTACAGAGGCAGTAACGGAAACTAGGCCCAAGGCAAACTGCCATAGCAGTAATGGAACTGGCCGCTGGTACTCTGCAGGAGGAAATGGACACAACTGCCAGACAGTCAGAATGTCGCCTAGGCGACACAGCACAGGAACGCCAACCAAGTTGGGTCGAATCACGGAGCAGGAACGTCAGACAAGCTGGGTCAGATCACGTAGCAGGAACGTCAGCCAAGCTGGGTCGGATCACGGAGCAGGAACGTCAGCCAAGTCGGGTCGGTATACAGGAGCAGGAACGTCAGAAGAATAGTCAGGCAATCGGGGTCGGTACACAGGGGCAGTAGACAATATGCAGAGTAGTCGGGCAGGCCAAGTCGGTACACTGGGAAACACTGAGCAGAAATAAGCACTGGCACAGGAACACCACGAAAGGGCACCGGAGGGTGCCAAGAGCCCAGTATATAAAGGTCATCCTGGGCAGGACAAACACATGGTAGCCAATGGGAGCAAAGCACAGGATAGACTGAAAGAAAAACAAAAATAAAAAGAACACGTTCCTGCACCGTGATAGTCTGGTAATATTCCTTAGCAATGCTCCTCATTTTATTCTGCAATAAATATATCAGTGGTAGAATATTGCTAATTCCTGCCCCTGTGCTACTTACCAGCATAGTTGCCTCCTCAAAGGGTTTCAGCAGCTCACATACATCTCACATTAGTTGTCATTCTCCAGGTGACAAAGAGGCTGCCTCCAAAGCCTTCCAGTTTTGCATGGTGTACTCTCTAATGGCCTTATTCTACTCGTACAAATGCTCCGGCATGCACATTGTGGAATTCCACCTGGTAAGGACCTCCATTTTTAGCTGGTGATGGGGCAGGTTGTTACACTCTTGTATAGAATAAAGAGCATTGCATGCACTGTAGGAGCGACTACAATGGGCACAGATTTTGTGGCCAATAGTAAGCATCTTTTTGAGGGTCATGAATCTGGTCACAACTAAATTTAGCACATGGGCAAAGCAGGGCACATGCACCATACCACCTATTCTGAAAGCAGCGATTATGTTGGATTCTTTATCAGCAGACACAAAACCAGCTTTTAAGTCACTTGGTACAAGCCATTCCTCTGTCACCTGCTCTAGATTACTTAGATTATGTACAGCTTTGTAGGACTGTCTCTCAAAACTCTGCATGCACAAGGTGGTGTGACGATGGTATGGGCTATCCTGCTGCTGCTGCCTTTCAACCACACAGCCAGAACCAGAAGCACGATTACTGGCTGTAACCTGATGCTGTAAGCTTGTGTTGTCCACTGTCGGTGATGGGAGTGAAACCCAGTGAGCAGTCACAGTCATATAGTCTGTGCTCTGCCCACTTGTACAGATATCTGTTGTCAGGTGGATTTTCTTGCCATATGCACTTTTCAGCCATTTTCCCACCTCACTAACCACCTACTTGTGCAATTCAGGCACAGCCATCCTGGAAAAATAACTGCGGCTTGGGATATTCCAGTGTGGAGTCACACATGACATCACTTCACTGAATCCTCGGTTTTCTACAAAACAATACAGCACCATGTCCATTGCCAACATCTTGGCAACCTTGTCATTCCACAGGCATACTTTGGGATTGTTTTTGTGAAGTTTTTGACTCCTTCCCAGGAACTCAGTCAGTGTGGGTTGGCAGGACATGGCAGAAGAAGCCTGAAACTGTATTGCTTTACCAACATGACTAGAGGAGGTGGTGGAGGTAGTGGCAGCATGTGTGGGCAGTCTATGACTCTTGCCATCTCCTACAGCAAAGCCAGAGTCATCATACTCGTCTGCAGCAGGAGCCATAGGTGTTATTTGGACTGAACTAACTGATGGCACTGGCAATAGCACACTCTCTTACACATAAATAACTTATCTACTTCTTTTTTCTGCCCTAGAGCACTGGGAAATTGTTAAAGTACTTCTGCTGCTGCTAGTTGTGACACCTTTGGCCTGATGATAGTGTGTCTCCCAGTCAGACCTGTGGTTGTGCTTCAGGTGGGATCTCATAGAGGAGGTGCCTAGGTGCGAGCCTGCTTTCCTCCTGCTCCTGCAACTGACATTATTGCATAGATTTCCTGTAGCTGAGGATATCACACACAGTGATTTTCTGAGACTGAGGTTATCATACACAGTGACTTCCTGAGAACGAGGGTATCACATACAGTGACTTCCTGCAACTGAGGTTATTGCACACAGTGACTTCCTGCAGCCGAGGTAAACACTCACAGTGACTTTCTGCAACTGACATTCTTACTTACACCAACTTCCCGAGACTGAGGTTATTATACAGTAACTTCCTGAGGCTGAGGTTATCACACACAGTGACTTCCTGAGATGAAGTTTTTCGCCCACAGTGACTTCCTAAAACTGTGGTTATCACATACAGTGACTTCCTAAAACTGTGGTTATCACATACAGTGACTTGCTAACACTGAGATTATTACACACAGACTTCCTAAGACTGAGGTTAGCACATACAGTTACTTCCTAAGACTGAAGGTATCACAAACAGTAACTTCCTACAGCTGATGTCATCACACACAGTGACTCCCCAAGACAGATGTTATCACATATAGTGATTCTCCAAGACTGAGATTATCACACACTGTAACTCCCCACGACTGAGGTTATCACACATAGTGACACCCTAAGACTGAAGTTATCACACATCGTGACTTCCTGAGATTGAGGTTATCACCCACAGTGACTTCCTAACACTGAGGCTACCACATACAGTGACTTCCTAACACTGAGATTATCACACACAGTATGACTGAGGTTAGCACACACAGTGACTTACTGCAGCTGAGGTTACCACAAACAGTGACTCTCCAAGACTGAGGTTATAACCTTCTGTCTCTGAGGCTATCACACACAGAAACTTCCCATCACTGAGGTTAGCCCATACAGTGACTTCCAAAGCCTGAAGCTGTTACACACCATGACTTCTTGCAACTGACATTATTGCATAAAGTGATTTCCAGCAGCTATGATGTCTGTAACGGAAGCTGGAAGGGACTGCATCGCCTTCTGCCGTCGTTCCCGGGTCTCTCCTTCTCAACGCCAGATAAGCGCCGTTGGATGCATCAGTTGAAGTATGGACCGTCACTGGAAACAGTCACCGGATCACTGGAAGCAGGGAAGAGTCCACGTTGCCACCTGACAGCATATGAAGTTTGGACGCAGGAAACTGGCAGCAGGTGGTCGACGATTCAGGATACTTGGTGCAGATGGATATCAGAGTGGATACTTTAGACCAGGGCTCAAAATTTCCACTCGCCTCCTCGAATTTGGCGAGTAGAAATTGTGTGAGGGCGAGTGGAAATTGAAGCCCTGTATGAAAACATTGTCCCGCTTTTCTGGCCTCTGCCCCGCATCCTAATTCTCTGACAGTGCAGTTTCGGGAGCCTCAAACAACTTAATTCGAGTCATGCTCATGTGAGCTGAGCGGCGACATACTTAATTCGCTGTGTATGCGTGTTGCTCTTCATATATGAACACACGCAAGAATGAGCCATTGCCAGCCTTGCCCGCCTTCTGAGTCAGTGAGTTTGCTGATTGCTGCTAGTTAGCTGCAGTCCATGTGATGCGCCTGAACAAGCAGAGAGTTCATCTGTTTTTGGCAGACCAGCAAGTCTCTCCCTACTGTATACCCAGGTACAAATGATCGCAGCTAAGCTTACTTCGGAAGTTCACCGAAGTAAAGTTAGTGGTGAGTGCCATGACTGCCTGGCTTCGCAGTGACACGGCCGGAGGTGGCAGGATCATGTACACAATAAATTAATTAATCAGGGCTGGTCCTTACATGGGTCCCGGTGTGTCCATGGGACCCAGGCGGCACTTTCACAGTGGCGGTAATTTGTTGTCCCGAATCACCCCCCAAAGTAAAAAAAGCTGCTTCTGCTCTGTAGCTGAGTGGCTCTTTCAATGGCGCCGCATCAGTGACAGACGCACCACTCACTGTGCTCACATAAGGGCTCACAACATCACAGCCTATCTACACCCACGGCCGGCGCCACCTATAGGCAAGGTAGGCGCTGGCCTCGGGCTTTCATATACCAGGGGCGTGCAAGAGCAGAGTCGCATGCACCTTGGTAGCTGCTGAAGTGCTGTGTGAAGATTAGAAACTGAGGCGAGAGAGGAGCACCGCTCTGTAAAGAGCGAGCACTTCAAAAGCCTCTTCCTGCCATCCCCAAGGAGCATGTTGGATGTTAAATAGTGTTGAGCGAGCACCCCGATGCTCGGGTGCTCGGGTGCTCTGACCGAGCACCGCCGGAGGCTCGAGTGCTCGGCCGAGCACCCGAGCCCCATTGAATTGAATGGGGCGACACGAGCATTACACCAGGCACCCCCTGCTCTGATGAGGGGAGGGTGCCTGGTCAATGCCCCCCTTCATCTCCGCTATGCCCCCTTCATCTCCGAATGCCCCCTTCATCTCCGCTATGCCCCCTTCATCTCCGCTATGCCCCTCTTCCACAATGTGCCCCTTCATCTCCGCTATGCCCCCTTCATCTCTGCAATGTCCCCCTTCATCTCTGCAATGTCCCCCTTCATCTCCGCAATGTCCCCCTTCATCTCCGCTATGCCCCCTTCATCTCTGCAATGTCCCCCTTCATCTCCGCTATGCCCCCTTCATCTCCGCAATGCCCCCTACCTCCAGTCCCTGGTGGTCCAGCGGAGCGTCTTCAGATCGGTGCCTCCTTCGCACAGATCCCCGCCACCCGAACATGCCGGGCGAGCACATGGCGGTACTCAACGAGTACCGCCATGTGCCGAGCAGAGCGACGCTCGAGCCGATCCGAGCATCGGCCGAGCATGCTCGCTCAACACTAATGTTAAACCATGTGGGCGACAGTAAGTTATGTCCCCTGAATCCGGACCATCTATGGAACACAGGAGAGAGGTGAGAGCAGGTTACACAGGTAACAGTATGCATTAAAGATCAGAGTAACTCTGTGGTAAAAATTCTATTCCATAAGTTTAAGATTCACATTGTTTCTATTGATTTTTAGATTGGGGCTTTTAAGTCATGGAGACCTTGCATTCAAGCGGTTAAAAGCTCGATTTACATAGACTGGACATTTTTTTCTCTACCCTCCCTCATACTACAGTTTATCACATTTGCCTGTGTGCATATGGCTGTTACACTCAGTAGGTATTTTTATATTGATATTCTACTTGCTTAAGGTATGCATTCATTCAATGGAAACATATATAATTACATGCACATTGGACATGTGATCAGAGGCTACATCCAAGTCTGTGGGGTAGGGTATAAGACCGAAGACTGCAGTCTGTACAGACTAATACAATTCATATTCTAAGAAAATGACATTTTCTTTTGAGAAAAAGTGAATTAATTTGTTCTTTGGCTTTCTTATTTTATGGTGGTTATGTTTCTATTCAGTCAGTGACCAGAGCTCTCCATACACAGAAATAGCAACAGTAACATTATAAAATGAGGTGCCAGCAAATTCTGTACTCAGTTTAGCACAAAAGCTATAATTTGGAGCGGTAATAAGTTTGGAATGAATCCTCTCCAGCAGTTGGAGTACCTTTGTTTCACTCAGCTGGAAAAACCCTAAAAATCTATTTTACTATCCCTTTAATTTGAATTTTGGTGTGCTTGGTTTTGGTGGTGGTGGGGCAGCATTTTGTCCTTGGACCCAGGCAGCACAATGTCTTGTGCCAGCCCTGTAATTAACTCTTTACTAGATGGATCCTTCCTTGAGTGCCTGACAGCCCTGTGTTCCAGAGATCTCAGTTGCTTCTGTGCAGCTGGAGAGGTGACAGCTGCTTCACAATAGGTGCTAAGCAGACAAATGAGAGACAGTGAGAAGAGAAAGGAAAGGGTCTGACTGGGTGCATAAGTGAAAGGTGGAGATCTGAGAAATGCAAGGGGCAGGAGAGAGAACTGACAGTCTGTATATACATGAGAGCAACCAATACTGCCCAATGTAAAAGGAACCACAAGTTAAAGGTGAACTGTTCTCTTGAAAAATGTGATTCTGTCTTACCCCCTTTAAATGTCAGAGGTGTCCCGTGTAATGCAACGTGTTGGGCACTCATCTGGCACTTAAAGGGTTAATTTAATAGAAGGGCTTGCTTAGGAATGTACTTTTATACAGCATTACGTTTTATTGATGTGACCACACTGCCATTTTAACACACATCAGGATTGCATTGGTTCCTGTGCACACCTCCTATGTGTCCCTCTTTAGGAGGGGGGCCCTTTGAGACCCTTTTTGTTTATAATGTGTGGAGGAGGACAGGGTGGGGAGGAGGACGGGGTGGGCAGTGTGGAGGTGGGTAGTATGGGCAATGTGGAGGGGAACAGTGTGGGAAAGAGGACAGTTTGTGGAGAAGGGCAGGGTGGGCAGTTTGTGGAGGTGGTCAGTGTGGGCAATGTTGAGGAGGACAGGGTGAGCAGTGTAGGGGTGGGCAATGTGGAGGTGGACAGTGTGTTGAGGTGGGCAGAGTAGATTTGGACAATGTGGGGGTGGACAGTGTGTGGGGGGCAATGTTGAGGTAGACAAGGTGGGCAGGGTGGACAGTGTGTGAAAGGTGAACAGGGTGTGAGGGTGGACAGGGGGCATGGGCAATGTGTGGGCAGGGTGGTGGGCAGTGTGTGGTGAGGATGAACATAGAACAACAGTGTCAATTCATCAGAGATCTTGAGATGGGTGGGGTTAAAGGCGGGGATATGGGTGGGGCTAGGCATGGAAACTGGTGGCGAGTAACTTTTCAGGCCTGGCTAGTAGCTCAGGACTTGAAATTTTGAGCCCTGCTTTAGACCATGAGCAATACAAGACTCCAGGACTCCTTGTTCACTCCAAAACATAACTCACTTTATTGTCACCAACCACAGATATTTATATACAGTACAGTACATTGGATCACATGGGGAAACCTGATCCAATAGGGAACATGATTAAATCATAACACATCATACAAAAGGCCAGCAGCAGATGGTAAGGGCTGACACAATGGGAGCATTCACAGAGGTAATCAGCTCACAACATATAATACAAAGGGCTGGCAACATAGTTTCAGGTTATACAATAGGTGACTCACAGACTGAGGGGCGTGAATGGATTAACACACACAGCAGGGGGTCTCAGGACAGTTCTCAATACAATGACTTGATTAACACCCAGCAGGAGGTCTTGAGTCAAATGACTGGAGTGGCTACAATATACATACTAGGGACAAGTACAATTAAACACATACAATATTTGACAATACATAAAACATAAATCTTTTAACATAAAGATAGTAAATCCCCCATCTAAGGTCAAAGGAGGCCAAGGGGCCATAGTCTTTAGGTAAAACGTTCGAGGTCCAGACAAGGGCCCAAGTAACAGATAAGATCCGTTACGATGTAGAATCCAGTTATGTTGAAGGTATCCAAGGGTTAAAACAATAGAACCAATCAGGGTGGATATCTTCACATAAATATATAAATAACAATATTAAATAATTTTGAGAACTTTACCAATTCTAGATATTGACGCGTTACTTCACAGTAAAGAATTGATTAAAATAATCAATCCAGCATATCTGTGCAAAAATATATATAATTTATTAAATACAATATACTATATATAAAAAGTAAACAGCAATGATATAAATGAGTAACCAGCAATTACAATAGATATATAGTAAACCAAACCACAATTATCACCATTAGGATCACCAGCAATTAAAGGGTTAACCACACATAGGTATATTCAGAGGTATTAGATAACAATAATTGCACTCAGCAGCATAGAAAAGGGTAATTGATCCTTACAATTAATAAGATACAGTTGGCAGCAGTGTATATGAATACCTCCGCCCCAGAAACTGTATAAACTATACTAATTGAGGTTTAAGGTATATTGTCAGGTGCGTAAGCATAATATTAAGCAAGGTCCTCTGACAATTCCCTTATACCATATATATTAATGAAATTTAGAGACTAACTGGAATAAAATCCCAGATATAGATCACTATAATTTAATTATGTAATGATTTCAAAAGATTTCATACCTTCTGAATAAATCATATAATTTACAATTAATATAGTCAATAATGGATTATACCAAGAATATACTTGGAATCAATCCAATAATATATGTCTAGACAGTATATTAAATTTCGTGCAACATATATCACAAATATGACTATAGCAGTCCTATGTAAAACCTATAGGGTACTCCAAGGGTTAAATCACTAGTAAAATATAGGATGCCATACCTAAGATGGCTACTTCTTTTGTTTAGTGAGATGTTTAAAAACTTTTCACTGTATAAAAGTTTAGACCCAAAACATACACAAAGAAATATAAAGAAACACCTCAAAGTAAATAGACAAATAGCAGTTAAAGGGTTAATAAATTAATTCAAAGAATTCCCCAGATCAAATATTAGATATTATAACCTTTCCAGAAACACATTATATTATTCTAGAAATATAAAGAATTATATTAACTAATATATAACAAGGATCTATATATCTCACTTCTATAACCTACTTAACTCTTATCTGGCAACATTTTACAATTTACCAATAATAAATGAATTCTGCTTAATTTCAGAATTTCTATAGCTAATATAGGTTATTATAATTGACCCCAAATGGTTGGCCAGTCCAATTAAGACAATTATAAGAGAATTAGGTTTCTTCAAATATAGAAGAAATATGTATATGATTCTGAAATTTTGTAAAATTTAAATAAGAAAATATATAGTTACCAGTCCACTGGGTATTTCTTTGTATCTCTTATCAGTCAGTCAGGAACCACAGGAAAGGAAAAAACAGCCAAGACCCAAGAGGAAGAACCCTTTTCTCTCTAAACTTGCATATTTATAATGTGAATTTACTCTTATCAAAATCTGTTCTGATTGGTTAAAGAGCCATCTCATTATGCAGTGACATCATGCATATTACTATCATAATTTTTGGAAATTCTTCAAAACACTGGTAATAATGCTATGTACTCTAAAGAGGTCACTGTTACTCCACACTAAAATTCACCTTGATAATAATTCCTATCAATAGACAATAAGGTGTTCTGGTTACTGTCATTAGATAAAAAAATGTCAAAGGTTATTCCACTCGATATCAATCTGTCACCGTAGCAGACTTTCCCACATGGGAGAATATCTTTGTCTTAGACTTTTTGTCTCCAACTGGAAATCAATAATCAAAAGTCACCTAGATATTTTTCATTCCCATCTAGGTAAATAGATGCCTCTTTTGTCCAGAGGAATGAGCTAATTTAAACACATTTTAAAGGGACAGTAATACTTAAAATGTAAAAAAAAAAATATGTTGTAGGGTTTATCCCCCTGAGTAAAACAAGGGTACTCCCACTGCTGAAAGGTGTTTCATTCAAAAGTTATTTATTTTCAAAGTTGAATTTTTTAGGTACAATATCACAGTGGCCTGAAATTGTACAGTGGCGCTGTTGCTACACGATCCTATAGACAGCTCTGGTCCCGGGACCATAAATCTCCATAGGATGGTGTAGCAACAGCGCCACTGTACAATTTCAGGCCACTGTGATATTGCACCTCAAAAAGCCAACTTTGAAAATTAATATCTTTTGAATGAAACACCTTTCAGCAGTGGGAGCTCTCTTTTTTGGGGGGGATAAACCCAGCAACATATTTATGTTTTTTTACATTTTAAGTATCACTATCCCTTTAAACACAGATTTTTAGAGAATTTGTTTTAAAAGAAAAATTAACCATTTCCTCCCCATCTTGGCAATGTCTCTGACAGAGGTTATCACAAACATTGACTTCCAGATACTGAGGTTATCATATATTCACTGACTTCCTGCAACTGAGGTTATCACACACAATGACTCCCTGAGACTGAGGTTATCACACATGGTGACTCCCTGCAATTGAGGTTATCACATGCAGTGACACCCTGAGACTGAGGTTATCACACACACACACAGCGACTCCCTAAGAATGAGGCTATCACCCACCGTGACTTCCTAAGACTGAGGTTAGAGACTACGAAAGGAGAGAAAAGGAGACATCCCTAGTGCAGTGTGACTATTATAAAATAACTCCACCGCAAACTTTCTGAGTCTTGTCTTTGAAAAAGCAATGGTGTAGCATTGTGAAACGCATTAGACCTGTATATTTTGACCTGTTTATGTCACATACGTGAAATTAAAATTGTATTATTTATATTATTACTTGATTTTCCTGTATTTATTTTTAGTTTAATAAACATTCCATTATTTTCATGAAAAAACACCTATTTTTCACATTATTACTGTCATCATCATCTTCCTCGAATGACACTGGTTTCATTTTTGGAGAGTATAAAAGTTGTTCCAGATCAAGTATACTGCCTGGTGTTACCTGAATTGAGACAGGTGATATTCTCCAACTGCTCGTTATGTCAGGTTAACCAATATCTGACCATCTCTTTTGTGCGTATTATCGATTTATCATATGTGAGACACTGTTGGCTTCATTTTTCTTGTGTTGTGTTTCACTTCCTGGAAATGTCATATTTTGGGCACAAAAACATGACACACATGTAAGTAAAGCGGCAAAAAGTTTGTAGCCTTTGAAAAAAATAGCAAAAACTTATTGGGCAATAGGCATAAAAGGTGAAGATTTTAAGGGATTTGTTTAAAGGAGCAGTAAACTTTTTTTTATGAAAACACATATTTTATAGAGCATTTCCTGCTGAATAAAACAAGGTCACTCCTATCGCTGTCAGGTGTTTTATTCAAAATTTATAGTAGTTCAAATAATCATTAAGTGAATTTACTGTGTTTACTTCCTGATAGTTCTGACAGGAAGTGAATTTACTGTGATTACTTCCTGATAGTTCTAACTGACAGGAGGTGATTACTTTCTGATAGTTCTAACTGACAGGAAGTGAATTTATTGTGTTTACTTCCTGATAGTTCTAACTGACAGGAGGTGAATTTACTGTGTTTACTTCCTGATAGTTCTAACTGACAGGAAGTGAATTTACTGTGATTACTTCCTGATAGCTCTAACTGACAGGAAATGACAGGCAGTTTCTATCACATTCTATGGAGAACTGTATGTCTCTGACTTTTCCAACTTCCTCTCCATTAGAATGTAACAGGAAATCTAATTAGAATTTGACCACTAGAGAGCACTGCTAATGTAAAAAAACATGGGTTTAAACTGTAATAACTCTGGAAATATAAATCTCTCGGCAGTGGGAGTACCCTTATCTTACTCAATAGGAAAATCCCTACAATATATATTTTTTCATAAAAAAAAGTTTACTGCTCCTTTAAGGCAGATCTTCCCACTAAAAAGCAGACAACGTGGCTGTCACCAATTTTATTTCAGTTTAAATCAGGGCATTAATTTCAACTACTGTGCTGTCTGGTGTTCCAACTAAAAGCGATTTGTGAAGTCTCACACATTTATTGTGTTTTTTTTTTTTTTTTGCTCTGTCTCTAATTCAAACCCAACTTGTTAGTATTGTTGTTAAATAACACTAACAAGTTTTCTTTTCTGTGGGTCTATATTTGTTTGCAAGTCGATTTCTGTTTAAACCAGAGCAGGTGATTTCAAGTGTCATGCAAGCCTTTATTAACCCCTTAAGGACCGGGGAATCCGCGCCACGATCCGACTGAACTACCACGGAGCAATTTTTTTATTGCTCCGTTGCATTCCGGACTCCCCGAATGGCGTGCAGCCGCGGGGGAGAGCCCAGAACTCGATGACGGTCATAGTATGTCATCGGCCGTTAAGTAAAAATTGACCCTTGACTTACTATGACCATCAAGGGTCGTTAAGGGGTTAATGTTCTTTAATTTTGATCTAACTTGCTTTTGCTAAAATGTATATGCCTCAATGGAGGACCAAATCTTAACCTTTACTCCAGAATTCCTATCACGCTGGTGTTCTGTATGACAGATACCTTCATCAGACAATCATGCATGGGATCACAGCCAGGCCTTGTTCTTGGAGGTGAACAGTGACTATCACCATGAGATTTGTTTATTTCATTTTAGCTGTTGAGAGATCAAAAGGGAGGGCTGAAAACTGGAGATGGTGGGTGCTGGATTTGTCCTGATAGCTACACTTAAATACTAATGTATTATCCACTTGTGGATTGGAATACGGAGGTACACCTCTTGAAGGTCTATAGTGATCATAAAATCACCTTTCTGGTGAATATTGATAATATATTGGATGCCCACCACTTTGAAATGTTGTTGTTGGATGTGATTCAGAAAGGTCAAGTTCACCACCAAGCAAAAACTACCTGAGCATTTCGGGACTAAAGAAAACTGTAGAATATATCCCATTCTTGAAGGAGAAAGGAGAAAAAAGTAAAAACAGAAACTAAGACTCCTGAGTCCTCTTAATCTTGGATGACTTCTACAAATGTAGACGTCTTGTGATGATATATGACCAATGGAGTGGTCTTGAATTTTGGAGGAGGATAAGAAAGAAAGGGAATCCTGTATCCATCTTGCATGATGTTTAATACCCAAGAATTGGTAGTAATACTTCTTGGGTAAGGAAAAAAGTAAACATCCTCCTACCAGCATCTGAGGCCTAGCGTTAGAAATGTGCTTTAGACTGTCCGTCTTGGTGGCTCGACTTAGGGGTCTGCCACTTTTTGAAACACAGATCTTGTTTGCTGGCTTTGTGCCCTTGTAACTAGCGGTGGAAGAAGGGTCCCCTTTATGTTCCTGAGAATAAAACACTGAAAATGACATGGTTGTCTACTTTTTCAATGGAAAATTTTCTTTAAATAAAGCCCTTAAAATCTTTTTTATCAGGAGGAGGAGAAGAAGGTTGTGGTAAGTGTGACAGCAGAGGACCCTTGCCATCCCCAAGCAGTCTCACTACTACTACCGTGCAGTAGACAGACACTCGGAGTGTTGAGGGGTTGATGGGGAAGGTGATGATGTTACTAAAGAGGCAGCTGGTAGGACTTTTGTGACAGCAGTAGATCCTGCTAAGGTGGAAGGGGAAGTGAAGACAAGCAGCTAGACTAGTGGTCAACTAGTGGTCAAGGGACCCCACAAAATCCCCCTGACCCTGTTATTTCCCTTCCCCCAGCATTGTGCCTTTGGGACATGATGTTAAGAAAGGCAGAACTGGCTAGCAGCAGTAATACCATCAGCACAGATCACCTGCCTGTGCCTGATGCTACTGCTGTGAGTCTGCCTTTTTCACCTCAGGAGATGGCAAGTGTGACAGTAGGGGACCTTCTGTCATATTTGTCATCATCGGCAACCAGTGAGACTCTCATAGAGCAGCAGCAGCAAGAAGGGACTGATGGTGGTGGTGACAAGGGTGACGGTAGAGCAGCTGGGGTGGAAGAGACATTAATGTCCTTATTAGTCCCAAGCAAGAAGGAATGGGAGACCAAGATACAAATGGAGATGGGCATTGCCACCACTAGCAACAGTGAGATTGTGGAGTTTGCCGCTGCTGAATTGGAAGGGCAGCAGGATGATAATGAGCAGGCTAGTCTGCTACAGCCCTCCATGGACACAGTGGGAATGGGGTCCAGTGATACAGGACTAGGATAGGTTTCACTTGCCAGCAGCAATACTCCTTCTGGTCCTAGTTGTAGTGCTGATTCGGAGGCAGCAGCAGCAACATCATCCTTTGCCCCAGTCAGTGAAGGGGATTGTAGAGGAGAAGAAGAATGAGGCCATTCTTCTCCACCTTTCCCCTCCCCTCTGAGGTCCTGGATGTGGGACTATTTTTCTGATGGCGCAGGCATGGTGCAGTCATCAGTGATGGCACTGTGAATGATTTGAGAAAAGTCAGTGAAAAGGGGAAAGGAGGGAATGCACCTTGACACAACTGCATTGATAACACATATGAAATACAGACATCATGACATTTATGTGAAGCACGTTAAAGCCAAAGACCCACAAAAGAAGTTGGGACCCCTGTTGCTGTATCCTCTACCTCTCCCCAAAAGCAACAAGAGGAGAGGTAAAACCAAAGAGGAGGAAGAATAGAGGAACCCAGCCAGAGACTGTAAGTTCGATGGTAAGCGAAGCATCTGGCTCGCCATCACCTTCTGACGCTAGGGTCCGGGCACAGGAAGCTGTAGCAACATCTTCTCATGATCCATCTCTGTCATCGTTACTTCCCCCACCAGCTGATAGATATTATGTAGATGTCATCATCATCCATATCACTACAGTTGCTGATCCCATTCCTTTGGATCTGCCTAATCTGATTAAACAACTCAGCAGCAGCAAGAACAGCAGTCCCAATATCTCTATGACACAAGGGCATTTAACAATGGTCAGTATCCACTGGCCACCATAACGTAACCTGCTGTGGCCAGTAGGTCCTTTTTGTTCCCCTCAGAGCTTGTTCTAACAATTTTTGGGGGCTTGTTTCTAAGTCCTCAAATCACTGATTCCTCAGGGCGCATGAGTCTAAAAAGCCTGAGTCCACAAAATAATTACTGATTCCTCAGGGCTTGTGACTCTAACAAGCCTGGGTCCGAAAAGACATTATTGATTCTTCTAGGTTTGAGCCTCTAACAAGCCAATGTCCTAAACATCAATGTTTCCTCAGGGCTTGTGGCAAACAAGTGTAAGTCCTACAAACCAATGTTTCCTCAGGGCTTGGGCCTCTAACAACAAGTCTAAGTCCTACAAATCATCCTCTACAAAATACTCCATCCAGTCAGGTATCATTCTGCCCCAGTCACAGCTTATGTCGGGGCGTCCCTGCCTCTGTCAGTTACATACCAATTTCTAATTTTATATATTTTTTTTAATTAACTTTCCCCCAAATCCCAGTCAACAATGCCCCCACCTAAAAAAAAAAATCCCTATTCAACTGATTCTTTCCCCAGACTCCACCAACACTGCACCCTCCTCATGCTCCTATACCATGCGTGTGGAAAATAAAATAACATTTGCTATGCATTGTGTGTAAATTCAGTTTTCCAATGATTTCAATGCAATGAGCTAGACAAAATATATTCCCCATCCCTGTAACTTCAATAGGGGCAAAAAAGAGAGGAAAATCTTTTATCGGGGGGCAATAGTTTATTTTCTTCAACAACTGGAGCAAGAAATCCAGTTTCTTTCCAAATAAGAAATTTCCATTGAAAAGCATGGCATTGAGCCTACTTCAATCTCCTCTGGTTCCTCAACCCGGTAAACATCATGCATGCCCGCTGTTGTGACGGCTGCCGGTACCTCCGGCGGGTGTCTCTGAGCGTGGTCGCTTCTGGGTTCAGCGTCATCTCTGTCTGGATGTTTTGCGCAGGTGAACGGTGATTTTTTTTTTCTTTTGTACTTCCGGGGTTACCGCTTGCGTCCTCTGTCACAGTTCTAGATGCACCCGAGGCCTATATAAACACTGTTCTGGCAGGCCTCGGGCGCTCTAGTATTAGGGTTTCCCGCTAGTGTCTAGCCTAGCTGGTGTTCTTTATTTTTCTGTCTGCCTATCGTGTTTTTTGACCTTGGCTTGTCCTACCTATTTGATCCTCGTCTTCATGCCCTGACCTCTTGCTCATCTCTACTCCTCTTTTGTCTCGCCCCTCGGTTCCGCATTTTTGGCCTTTCTCTTCTCGGTTATTGTTCCATGCGTTTTTTCGTGGGCTCTCTGACTTCTATCATAGTATCTCATTTAGCAGCTTGCTACCAACTGCACTCTCATTGTTGTGCAGTTAAAGCGGAACTAACACCGCTAACAAAGGTTGTCTTTAATAATTCCCTATCTGGCGACTAGCTGCTTAGTAGCGCTAGTCGCCAGAATTATTACCTCTTCATGAAGAAATATGAAGTGATCCTCGGCTGACAGACAGGACGGAGCGCGGACACCTTGCCCTAGTGATGTCTGCGCGCCTGCTGTGTCAGTCCCTTCCGGAGCCGAATGGCTCCTAGCAACGCCTCCTACAGCCGTCTGGGACTGACAGTGCAGGCGCGCGGACGTCACTAGGGTAAGATGTCCGCGCTCCGTCCTGCCTGTCAGCCGAGGATCACTTCAAATTTCTCCGTGAAGAGGTAATAATTCTGGCGACTAGGGCTACTAAGCAGCTCGTCGCCAGATAGGGAATTATTAAAGACAACGTTTGTTAGTGGTGTTCGTTCCGCTTTAAGTTTCCAGGCTGCTTACATTTAACCCATTTTATGACACCTGCAAACCTCTCTTGTTCAGGGGAGTGCTGGCCTGGGGGGCAAGGAGTCAATTGCCCCCCTGGTCTTGTTATATGTCTGGGGCAGTGGGTCACTGCCTCTCCCACTTGCTGCTGCAAATGGAGCTCTACTAGTGATACCACAGAGCTTACAATTGAAATTGAGCTATACAAATGATATCACAGAGCTACAATCCAAATGGAGATACACTATACCCATTTCCCTTGTAAGCTCTATGATACCATTAGTTACCTTTAGATACATTGTAATCTCTGTTTTATCACTAGTGTAGCCCCATTTCATCTGAAAGCTATGTGGTATCACTTGCCTTCACAACATTAATGCCAATTTTAAACTTAACAAAAGAGGTGGGCTGGGATAGTAGGATCAAATGATAGCAGAAATGGGCCACTTAATTGTATTTGCCCCATGGGCCAAAAGTTGCCAGCCTTCTCCTGCTCTTGTTGGTCTTGATTTTCTCAGGCAGGGTGGGGATGTGTGCTCACTTTGCTACGAGCTTCTTCGTTTCCTCCCTGGCTCCTGTTTGAAGAGCCTGCGTTATGTAGTTACCTCGGTCACCTGGGAAAGGGGGACAAAGGAGCTGGAGTCATGTCATCTACTGAAGAGCAGCATGAACATGGGGACTATGACAGGCTGTTTATAATTTGGATGCACAACCATGAGGACAGAGAGGTAGACTACACCTATGAGGACCAGGATCGGGAGGTGATGGTGAACATCCATAAGAGAAGAGGTGACTGGCAGTGAGGTTTGAGGCAAAAGGGAGTGGGGAAGAGGAAAATGGCAGTGAGCAAGAGGGGAAAGGGGGTGTTAAATATGGCTTTTTTGTTCTCTGCTGGACTCACAACTCACTCAGTTGTGTGGCGCTGTGCTAGTTCTGTGCTTACATGAATCAGCTGATTGGTGGATAGCTGGCTCAGTCACTCAGTGAGTACAGAAGGGTAGAGTAGCTGTGACAAATAGCCTCTTTTGGAATTCTCTGATTTTCTATCCATTTTAGTTCCCAGGGGTGTGCAATACACATTGACTGTGACACTGAAAGTGTTAAAGGAGCAGTAAACTTTTTTTCTGAAAACACATATTTTATAGAGCATTTCTTGCTGAATAAAACAAGGTCACTCCCATCGCTGTCAGATGTTTTACTCAAAGTTTATATCAGTTTAAATAATCAGGAAGTGAATTTACTGTGTTTACTTCCTGATAGTTCTGACTGACAGGAAGTGACTTTACTGTGTTTACTTCCTGATAGTTCTAACTGACAGGAAGTAAATTTACTGTGGTTACTTCCTGATAGATCTAACTGACAGGAAGTGAATTTACTGCATTTACATCCTTATAGTTCTAACTGACAGAAATTGAATTTACTGTGTTTACTTCCTGATAGTGCTAACTGACAGGAAGTGAATTTACTGTGTTTACTTCCTGATAGTTCTGACTGACAGGAAGTGACTTTACTGTGTTTACTTCCTGATAGTCCTAACTGACAGGAAGTAAATTTACTGTGGTTACTTCCTGATAAATCTAACTGACAGGAAGTGAATTTACTGCATTTACATCCTTATAGTTCTAACTGCCAGGAAGTGAATTTACTGTGTGTTTACATCCTGATAGTTCTAACTGACAGGAAGTGAATTTACTGTGATTACTTCCTGATAGCTCTGACTGACAGGAAGTTACTTTACTGTGTTTACTTCCTGATAGTTCTAACTGACAGGAAGTGAATTTTCTGTGATTACTTCCTGATAGTTCTGACTGACAGGAAGTGAATTTACTGTGTTTACTTCCTGATAGTTCTAACTGACAGGAAGTGAATTTACTGCGTTTACTTCCTGATAGTTCTGACAGGAAGTGACAGGCAGTTTCTATCACATTCTATGGAGAACTGTATGTCTCTGACTTTTCTGCTCCATTAGAATCTAACAGGAAATCTAATTAGAATTTGACCACTAGAGGGCACTGATATTGTAAAAAAACATGGGTTTAAACTGTAATAACTCTGGAAATATAAATCTCTCTCTAGTGGGAGTTCCCTTATTTTACTTAATAGGAAAATCCCTACAATATATATTTTTTCATAAAAAAAGTTTACTTCTTCTTTAAGGGATGGCACCTGCTGTCTCTGCTCTTTAAGATAGCAAACTGTTCTCTGGCACCATGGTGAGGTATAGGGAGATCCCAACATCGCCAACCTTAAGCTGGAGATGTGGTGACGTTGAACTCTGACACCAGAGGCTGCTACTGGAGTTTATTGCATGGAGCGAGCAGTGAAACACACCCAGATGTCTCATTATCCTGCATTTCCATACTGAAGCTAAGAAGGGACCGTGTCACCTTCCGCCGTCGTTCCCGGGTCTCTCCCTCTCAAGGCCGGACTGGCGCCGTCAGATGCACCAGTTGAAGTATGGATGGTCTCTGAAACAGTCGCAGGATCGCTGGAAGCAGGGAAACACGGGCAGTAGTAGTAGGGAGACCTCTACTCCCAGTCAAAGGATCACTGGAAGATGTCACAGGAACACAAGGATGAGAGGATGGAGTCCACGTCACCGACTGACAGCATACGAAGTTGGGTCGCAGGAAGCTGACAGCAGGCGGTCGACGATTCAGGATACTTGGCGCAGATGGGTATAAGAGTGGACACTTTAGACCATAAGCAATACAAGACTCCAGAACTCCTTGTTCACTCCAAACATAACTCACTTTATTGACCAAAACCACAGATATTTATATACAGCAAGCACATTGCAACGTATAGGGGAAACCAGATACAAAAGGGCGTGATTCAATCATAATACATCAGACAAAGGCCAGCAACAGATGGTCTTAACAGATACAATAACTCAGACATGATTACATTTCAGATACAAAAGGGTTTGATTGAACAAAGACTTGAGGGGCGTGAATGGATTAACACACAGCAGGGGGTCTCAGGACAGTTCTCAATACAATGAATTGAGTGGCTAGAATATACATTACCTTAACATTGGCCAGGGGTTGAATAATTAAGCAAAAGGCTTGGGGGACTGCAATACATATTGAAAGTAAATATGCCCAAACTCAATTAACCCTTTGCAGGCCAGAAGAGTTTGCAGCACACAAGCCTTGAATTGCTCTTTCCTTTGGTACAGCTGCCTATCCACATAAGGCTAGCCAAAGTCTCTTAGTCCAGGATAAGGGCTTGAGAGATCGTATGCCCGGGCACAAAGGAGTGTTCCAGAGTGTCCAATATCCATAATCCTTTAGCCCAGGGGTGAATAAATGCCATGCCCAGACAAGGCTCTAGTAACGGGTGGGATCCGTTACAATTGCATGGAGCGAGCAGTTAAACACACCCAGATGAATATGATAATGTCTCATTATCCTGCATTTCCATACTGAAATGTGTAATTGTAGATGTGTTAAGTGCAAATTAGTAAACCTGTAGATGGCATGGAGCGGATCAGTGGCAAATTGAAGGGGTTTTATAATGGAGAGGACATGTGCATATTGGCAATGTGCCTTCGACACAGATCCGCCATCCTGAGCAATTCTAGAAACGTTCTTGCGTTTGGCCCTGGTGTCCAGATGCCAGTTTATTTTATTGCTCTCTGCAGGAGAGCTGAGCCTTAGGCCACACTTCAACATTAAATGCATTAGCAGCAACTCCACCTGTTTGTGATAATTTGAATTGTAATAACATTTGAATTAAGCATCCCTAAACAGTGGGATTAATCTTGTTTAATTCATCAGGAAAACTACTATTTATGAACTCTATGTGAAAGATTGAGTCACTGACTATGTCTTTACATAGTAAGTGATAATTGTGTTGGCACTCAAAGAGTTAAAACCCTAGAGGATTCATATTTGATTTCTTTGCATCTGTTAAATGTTTGTTAACTTGATTTGAAAAAAAAAATCCACACATTTTTTTACTTCAGTTAGAAGATCGGCTGTTTACCTGTCCAGCAATATTTTGGGTAAGAAGATATGTGGTTGTAGATATTAAAGGGATAGTAATGTTTCATAATAAGCTCTAATTAATCATCATAGTATTTGGACTTTGGAGAGTGTTATTTCAATTCTGTCAGAGTTGTAGTTCAGGAGTAATTCAATGATAAAGTATCCCCCTCCCACCCCTTTTACTGATGTAACACTGTTCAGCCAGATCAGAAGTGAGATGCCCAGGGAGACTGCAGAGAGGGACAATCTTCAAAAACTTGTCAAGGTGGGCAAGGCTTTAATTGTTCTCATAGGAAGAAGATTATCCCCTGCTGTTATCTGTCTGGTCTATGGACTGCATTCCACATCTGAGAAGAGATGGCTTACACTAGGTAAAAGGGGCGGGAGGGGAAACTTTGCTTGTGAATATCTCTCAAACCATAAAGGTTTGAAAGATAAGACTTATATCTTTCTACATGCTTTTTTAATGCCTACAAAATAAAATAAAGATAAAACAAAGTATTACTATCCCTTTAAGCCTTGAAGGACCACAGGAGTATACAACAAATTGCTTAGAAGGTTAACAAGTAGCTAATAAAATCTCTCTGCAAGTACAAACTCGTTAACTAATTAGTGACACCTTCACCTTTATGTCATTAGCATGTCTGTCTTCCCTTTGAACACAGGGGATTATCCATAAAGTGATGGTAACTAGTGAGGGGAAATCCACTAGGAATCCCGGCATGTTCATAAATACACAGGACCACAGGAGACTCGAGTTCATCCGACTTGACCAGCAGTGGAGGCATCCTGTGACTTCTCTCATCAATGTCACCTTCACACAGGTAGGCCTGGTACCTGCAATGCAAGGCTGTGTGCTGCTGTACTCCAGTTTACCCTGTCCTGGTTCTCAGCACTATAACCTATGGTAGGACAGGAGTCTGATAGAGTAAAAGTGATACCTTTATTGGCTAACGGAGTATCTCTAGGACGCAATCTTCCAAGACACTTTAGGTATCTTCTACAATCATATATGCCTGAAGATCAGACCTAAAGTGTCTTGAAATCTTGCATCCTAGAGCTACTCCTTTAGCCAAGAAAGGTATCACTTTAACTCTACCATTGTCCTGCTTTTTCTATGTCTAACACAATACCACTCTTTACCTATACTATGGAAGGACTTTACTGCAGGTCTAGAGGGTCTAACAATATCTTCAGTCCTGGCTACTGTAGCTTCCGAACACACTCGGGATGTACTGTGATGCCATACTAAAATGGGTGCTGGAATCGACTTACTGGAGCTCTGCCTACCTAACAACTATGTATTAAGCTACCTACACCTGCACGTCTCCTCTTAATGTCACTTGCGCCAAGGAGAGGGATGTGAGGACCTGTATGGGTATTACAGAACCTTCTGATCCTCCGTGTCTTGCTTACCGCTATGTACTAACAAGGCCAAGTGCAAGTTACAGTAGTATGACTCCAGTTACCTGTGCATGCTATACTGGGGTTTGTCTCAGCACCTGTGTGCACCAGTATGTACTAAAGTGACCAAATATCATCATCTGTATCCCGGAGTGCAGCTACATGATCTGGAGGCCATTGTTGGAGAGCAGAATATGAGTTAAATTGCCAAATTCGTACATCCCATCGAGCGAGTGGGGACCCCCACCCAGTGAGTCTGACCTCCCACCCCAGCGTGTAGGACCCCTCCCCCACTTACCCCTAGCAAGTATGACATACAAAACCATTTCCATACAAAAATAAACCCCAGGAACGGTGTTTGAGTTTTGCACCTCCTTAAAGGGCAAGTACAAATTCCTAATAATAACTCTCCGCATACATTACTATGGTCAGAAAATCCTAATGGCCTCTATGCATTTTACCCTTGTGCCGGTGCTCAAAAGTTAATATTTTCAGTCATGCCCATATGTTGTGTCATTGGAGGCGGCCATTATAGTTGCTGGTATGTTTTAAACCGAAGAAGGCAGAGCATACTTAACTCTTTATGGACCAGAACCATAATTTCTGTCTCCATCATGTTCTTCACAAAGGAACAAGTAAAAATTCAAAAGGGCCATTTGGATTTTCTGGCTATAGTACGATAAGTTGTTTATTATTACAAGGTTGTACTTCTCCTTTAATGTCTATGCACAAACCTCTATGTGTGTCTAACCCCTGAGCGCCGAGGGTTTGTTTTACTCTAGAGGACAACAGCAATGTTTACCTTTGGAATGTGTCTTTGTTCAACCATATCTTTCCTCTCATTCATTTAGCACACCCACAAAAATGATATACAACTTTATAGACATCAATAGGGCTTTGCTTGATAGCACATTTATAGCTATAACCCACCATTTAATTTGATAATAATATGGAAAAAAATGAAAAAAACATTTTTATTGGTTTTCCTGTGAGAATTTTTGCTCAGTTGATTCATTTTTAACAGGGACTGGATAAAATGTATGAATATTCATACCTCCCAAGTGTCCCTTTTTAGGGGGTACCATCCCACTGATATGAAAATCCATCTGCCACTCTTTCCCACCCTGGTGTCCCTGTCTTTAGGAGATCAGACTGTGTGGTGTGTATATAAGTGTATCACCCTGGTGTCCCTGTGTTTAGGAGATCAGACTGTGTGCTGTGTATATAAGTATATCACCCTGGTGTCCCTGTGTTTAGGAGATCAGACTGTGTGGTGTGTATATAAGTGTATGACCCTGGTGTCCCTGTGTTTAGGAGATCAGACTATGTGGTGTGTATAGAAGTGTATCACCCTGGTGTCCCTGTGTTTAGGAGATCAGACTGTGTGGTGTGTATATAAGTGTATCACCCTGGTGTCCTGTGTTTAGGAGATCAGACTGTGTGGTATGTATATAAGTGTTTCACCCTGGTGTCCCTGTGTTTAGGAGATCAGACTGTGTGGTGTGTATATAAGTATATCACCCTGGTGTCCATGTGTTTAGGAGATCAGACTGTGTGGTGTGTATATAAGTATATCACCCTGGTGTCCCTGTGTTTAGGAGATCAGACTGTGTGGTGTGTATATAAGTATATCACCCTGGTGTCCCTGTGTTTAGGAGATCAGACTGTGTGGTGTGTAAAGAAGTGTATCACCCTGGTGTCACTGTGTTTAGGAGATCAGACTGTGTGGTGTGTATATAAGTGTATCACCCTGGTGTCCCTGTGTTTAGGAGGTCAGACTGTGTGGTGTGTATATAAGTGTATCACCCTGGTGTCCCTGTGTTTAGGAGATCAGACTGTATAGTGTGTATATAAGTTTATCACCCTGGTGTCCCTGTGTTTAGGAGATCAGACTGTGTGGTGTGTATATAAGTGTATCACCCTGGTGTCCCTGTGTTTAGGAGATCAGACTGTGTGATGTGTATAGAAGTGTATCACCCTGGTGTCCCTGTGTTTAGGAGATCAGACTGTATAGTGTGTATATAAGTGTATCACCCTGGTGTCCCTGTGTTTAGGAGATCAGACTGTGTGGTGTGTATATAAGTGTATCACCCTGGTGTCCCTGTGTTTAGGAGATCAGACTGTGTGTTGTGTATATAAGTGTATCACCCTGGTGTACCTGTGTTTAGGAGATCAGACTGTGTGGTGTGTATATAAGTGTATCACCCTGGTGTCCCTGTGTTTAGGAGATCAGACTGTGTGGTGTATATATAAGTGTATCACACTGGTGTCCCTGTGTTTAGGAGATCAGACTGTGTGGTGTGTATATAAGTGTATCACCCTGGTGTACCTGTGTTTAGGAGATCAGACTGTGTGGTGTGTATAGAAGTGTATCACCCTGGTGTCCCTGTGTTTAGGAGATCAGACTGTGTGGTGTGTATATAAGTGTATCACCCTGGTGTACCTGTGTTTAGGAGATCAGACTGTGTGGTGTGTATATAAGTGTATCACCCTGGTGTCCCTGTGTTTAGGAGATCAGACTGTGTGGTGTGTATAGAAGTGTATCACCCTGGTGTCCCTGTGTTTAGGAAATCAGACTGTGTGGTGTATATATAAGTGTATCACACTGGTGTCCCTGTGTTTAGGAGATCAGACTGTGCGGTGTGTATAGAAGTGTATCACCCTGGTGTCCCTGTGTTTAGGAGATCAGATTGTGTGGTGTGTATAGAAGTGTATCACCCTGGTGTCCCTGTATTTAGAAGATCAGACTGTGTGGTGTGTATATAAGTGTATCACCCTGGTGTCCTTGTGTTTAGGAGATCAGACTGTGTGGTGTGTATAGAAGTGTATCACCCTGGTGTCCCTGTGTTTAGGAGATCAGACTATGTGGTGTGTATATAAGTGTATCACACTGGTGTCCCTGTGTTTAGGAGATCAGACTGTGTGGTGTGTATATAAATGTATCACCCTGGTGTCCCTGTGTTTAGGAGGTCAGACTGTGTGGTGTGTATATAAGTGTATCACACTGGTGTCCCTGTGTTTAGGAGATCAGACTGTGTGGTGTGTATATAAGTGTATCACCCTGGTGTCCCTGTGTTTAGGAGATCAGACTGTGAGGTGTCTATGTAAGTGTATCACCCTGGTGTTCCTGTGTTTAGGAGATCAGACTGTGTGGTGTATATAAGTGTATCACCCTGGTGTCCCTGTGTTTAGGAGATCAGACTGTGTGGTGTGTATATAAGTGTATCACCCCGGTATCCCTGTGTTTAGGAGATCAGACTGTGTGGTGTGTATATAAGTGTATCACCCTGGTGTCCCTGTGTTTAGGAGATCAGACTATGTGGTGTGTATATAAGTGTATCACCCTGGTGTCCCTGTGTTTAGGAGATCAGGCTGTGTGGTGTGTATATAAGTGTATCACCCTGGTGTCCCTGTGTTTAGGAGATCAGACTGTGTGGTGTGTATATAAGTGTATCACCCTGGTGTCCCTGTGTTTAGGAGATCAGACTGATTGGTGTGTATATAAGTATATCACCCTGGTGTCCCTGTGTTTAGGAGATCAGACTGTGTGGTGTGTATAGAAGTGTATCACCCTGGTGTCCCTGTGTTTAGGAGATCAGACTGTGTGGTGTGTATATAAGTGTATCACCCTGGTGTCCCTATGTTTAGGAGATCAGACTGATTGGTGTGTATATAAGTGTATCACCCTGGTGTCCCTGTGTGTGTATAAATTTCAGTTCATGTGTTTATGAAGTGTGAATGAAATACTTTGGGTTTGCTATAAATAATTTATTTTGTTTCACAAAGAGGGGTTAATGTGTCGTGGACTTTTGTTTTGTTTTTAATTCCATGCTACACCCACCAAGTCTTGCTCCCCATATTTGACCATTAGAGGCAGTGTGAGCTGCTCTATTCTCTGCCTCTGCCTTCCTCACAATCACAGTGAGGAAGAGAGAGGCAGAGAATACTGATAAAAGCTGACTGACGCTGTCAGCCTGCCTGTAATGATCATAGGACTGTGATCATTAACCTTTGATTTGCCAGGATCATCATCTGTCCTTAAAAACGGATGCCTGTGATGTTCCTGGTACGTCATTTGGCATCACCGGTTTAAATGGCCAAGGGTTTGGGAATGTTAAGAGTGAATTGCCATTTTGTGGCGTGATGTTCCTCTGCCACATGTACAGGCTATGTACAAACTGACACCAGAGTAAATGAGAGCAGAAATCCTCCTTATATCTGATGCTAGTGTATATGGCAGCAGGTCCACTCCAGCATCTTGGCAACCTTGCCATTCCACATGTGTACTTTGGGATTGTTTTTGTGAAGTTTTTGACTCTTTCCCAGGAACTCAGTCAGTGTGGGTTGGCAGAACAAGGCAGAAAAACCCTGGAACTTTATTGCTTTAACAACATGACCACCAACAGGTGGAGGTAGAGGCAGCAGGTGTGGGCAGTCTATGGCTCTTGCCATCTCCTACAGCAAAGCCAGAGTCATCATACTCCTCTGCAGCAGGAGCCATAGGTGTTATTTGGACTAAGCTAACTGTTGTCAGTAGCACACTCTCTAACACATCAATAGCATCACTACTTCTCTTATCTGTCCCAGAGCTCTTTGAACATTTTGGAGTGCTTCTGCTGCTGCTAGGTGTGGCACCTTTGGCCTACTGATAGTGTGTCACCCAGTCAGACCTGTGGTTGTGCTTCAGGTGGGATCTCATAGAGGAGGTGGCTAGGTGTGAGCCTGCTTTCCCCCTGCTCATGTGCTTTTTGCACAGACAACAGATAGTAACATGTTTAGCTTGAGGCTACTGAGTGAAGTATCTCCATACTGTGGACTTCATGGACTGAGGGGTTTCTGAGGTGGTGCTGCTACTTCTACTACTGGGGCTAGATGTTGATGCAATTCTACTGCCACTACTACTAGGTGTCAAAGGTGCAGCACTTACAGCATCAGCATCAGCAGAGGCACTCGTCATATCTAACATGTGTATGTTAATATCCTGTGTTGACGTTGTTGTTGCTGCTGATGGGTACTCAAAACAGGTGTGTGTTGCTGAGTGAGACTTGGACTTTGAAGAGGTGATGATGCTGATGATGACTGATATGGTGACTGTTGCTTTTGGACATCTGTGCGTCTCCAGGGTCAGAATTTCCTATGGCTTTCTCAAACACTTTATAGACAGGCACGGTGCTCCTTAAAAGTGGTGGAAGATTCAGCCTTTGACTTTCTGCTAATCTTATAGCCCTGTCATCATCCTCACTCTCAACTTCATATGTATCTGAACAAGAGAAGGATGGTGGAGGGATATATTCTAGATCTGCATCATCATCATCAGTCATCATTAGGTCATCCTCAGCACCAGCATCACCTAACAGTTCTTGCCCACTACTACCCTTATATTCCTCTAAGCTTTTTGAGTTCTCAAACAATTTCTTTTTACTTTTACTGTAACAAAACTCGCTACTACTTTGAGGACAGGCATTTTGGTGCTTGGTTGTCTCTGTCTGATGCAGCAGGTGGTTCAGCTGCTACAACTTCCTCTATTATATTTTTGCCAGTATCATCAACACTTGAATGCGACTTCTTGTTGTTTTCAGTGTTCTTCTTATACAGTTATTTATTTCTACTGGCACTGGTGGTGGTGGAACTAGTTTTGCTGGGACCTTGACAAACTGCATCCTCACTTGGAGTAGAGGGATCATCATCACTGATTGCACACGCTGCAACAACCGTTGCTGCAGTCAGTTTTTGAACTACTACTTTACTCTCATGTCCCTGCAATGCTCCACCCTTCCCCTTGTGCGTTTGCTGGGCATTACTCAACTATTGTGTTTTTACTCTACACTACACAAAACAACTGATGGAGTAGGATCTCTTGCCTAAGCCCAGTCAGCTGTCTGTCACTGTCACCTAATATATTTAGTTCTTTGTTATTCTTTATTCTTTTTTAGTTTATTATTTTTTTTTAAGTTGTCCACCCTGTTGTCTTATAACAGTCTGTCCAAATAAAAATTATAACTGAAAAACAAAATCAACAAAGTCTTTCCCCAGACTTCCCCACCCAGCACAGAGATAATAACAGCAAGATCAGCAAGCAAATAGGTCTCTAGCTGCCTGTGTCTTGCCAGTCAGTCAATATGAATTTTGGGGTATTATTTGGGTCAACCTCCATCCTCCTTTCTTCTTCTTAGAGTGCCCCACTGACTCTCCAAATAGAGAGGACAAAAACCTAAAAGATTCCCTAATCTAAACTTCAATTCCCCTATCTTCTCTAGCTCAAACAAGTGCTGCTCCCTCCTCTCACAAACACAGAATTCCCATTCCCTTTCAATGCACAATGAGCTTGGCGAAAAAAGCAGGAAAAAGCGAAAAAATGTCACATTTCGCAGGAAACTATCCGCCAAGAGGAAAGTGCTATTTTTTTGCAATTTCAGTTTGAGGCGAAAATTTTCGTCCATCACTAGTGATGATGCTGATGATGACCGACAGGTTGACTGTGTACTTTTTGCCATCAGTGGTCTCTCACTCAACTTCATCTGTATCTGAAGAAGAGGAGCATGCTGTAGAGATATAGTCTAGATCTGCATCATCATCAGTATCGCCCGCCACCTTGCCCACTAACCTTATATTCTTCTAAGCTTTTAGAGATGTCACAGATTTTCTTTTATTTTAACACAGTTTTGGTGCTCGTTTGCCTCTTTGTCAGATGCAGCAGTTGGTTCAGCAGCTACACCTTCCTCTATTATGCCATTGCCATCATCAACACTAGAATGCAACTCATTTTCGGCTTTAGTGTCCTCATTATTAATTTATTTTTTAGTGGCGCTGGTGGTGAAACTTTTGGTGGGACCTTGACAAACTGCATCATTCCCGTGAGGAGAGAGGGGTTATAATCATCATTTATTGCACACATTGCAGCAACCATGGTTGCAGTCAGTTTTTGAACTAAAAAGGAAAAAATGCAATGGGTATGTGGGGAGGGAGGGAAGAAAGGAAAATTGGCATTATTTTTATCGTGTGTGTGTGACAGGGGAAAACAAGGGAGAGTATTATACTCTTGTTTTCCCCTAAATTCATGGGTATAATATACACCTATTGTACACAGGAGCATATTATACCTGAGATTTTATGGTATATCTGCAGTTTCCTGGATATTAGTGATCTCTACTCAAGTCGTTCTCTAGGTCACACATCTTTACAGCAACCAATAGGCTTACACAGATCTGAAAGGATTTTTAGGTTATTTCACAACCTATTGAAATCTCTTTGTGAATCCGAATAAATGATGTAGAGCAAGACCAAAGTATTTTATTTATGCAGACTAATTTATAAACAGATATTAAAGTTTAACTTTCTGGGTGTCAGAGGGAGCGGGGATCTAATGTATTGCAAAGCCTTGTGTTATACATCCCTCTGGAATTCAAAGGGTTAAACAAAAATTAATGTGAGTTTTATTGCTGTGGACCAATGTGATACACTTATATACACACCACACAGTCTGATCTACTAAACACAGGGACACCAGGGTGATACACTTATATACACACCACACAGTCTGATCTCCTAAACACAGGGACACCAGGGTGATACACTTCTATACACACCACACAGTCTGATCTCCTAAACACAGGGACACCAGGGTGATACACTTATATACACATCACACAGTCTGATCTCCTAAACACAGGGACACCAGGGTGATACACTTATATACACACCACACAGTCTGATCTCCTAAACACAGGGACACCAGGGTGATACACTTCTATACACACCACACAGTCTGATCTCCTAAACACAGGGACACCAGGGTGATACACTTATATACACACCACACAGTCTGATCTCCTAAACACAGGGACACCAGGGTGATACACTTCTATACACACCACACAGTCTGATCTCCTAAACACAGGGACACCAGGGTGATACACTTATATACACACCACACAGTCTGATCTCCTAAACACAGGGACACCAGGGTGATACGCTTATATACACACCACACAGTGTGATCTCCTAAACACAGGGACACTAGGGTAATACGCTTATATACACACACCACACAGTCTGATCTCCTACACACAGGGACACCAGGGTGATACACCTATATACACACCACACAGTCTGATCTCCTAAACACAGGGACACCAGGGTGATACACTTATATACACACCACACAGTCTGATCTCCTAAACACAGGGACACCAGGGTGATACACTTCTATACACACCACACAGTCTGATCTCCTAAACACAGGGACACCAGGGTGATACACTTATATACACACCACACAGTCTGATCTCCTAAACACAGGGACACCAGGGTGATACGCTTATATACACACCACACAGTGTGATCTCCTAAACACAGGGACACCAGGGTAATACGCTTATATACACACACCACACAGTCTGATCTCCTACACACAGGGACACCAGGGTGATACACCTATATACACACCACACAGTCTGATCTCCTAAACACAGGGACACCAGGGTGATACACTTATATACACACCACACAGTCTGATCTCCTAAACACAGGGACACCAGGGTGATACGCTTATATACACACCACACAGTGTGATCTCCTAAACACAGGGACACCAGGGTAATACGCTTATATACACACACCACACAGTCTGATCTCCTACACACAGGGAAACCAGGGTGATACACCTATATACACACCACACAGTCTGATCTCCTAAACACAGGGACACCAGGGTGATACACTTATATACACACCGCACAGTCTGATCTCCTAAACACAGGGACACCATGGTGATACACTTTTATACACACCACACAGTCTGATCTCCTAAACACAGGGACACCAGGGTGATACACTTATATACACACCACACAGTCTGATCTCCTAAACACAGGGACACCATGGTGATACACTTTTCTACACACCACACAGTCTGATCTCCTAAACACAGGGACACCAGGGTGATACACCTATATACACACCACACAGTCTGATCGCCTAAACACAGGGACACCAGGGTGATACACTTCTATACACACCACACAGTCTGATCTCCTAAACACAGGGACACCAGGGTGATACACTGATATACACACCACACAGTCTTATCTCCTAAACACAGGGACACCAGAGTGATACACTTCTATACACACCACACCGTCTGATCTCGTACACACAGGGACACCAGGGTGATACACTTATATACACACCACACAGTCTGATCTCCTAAACACAGGAACACCAGGGTGATACACTTATATACACACCACACAGTCTGATCTCCTAAACACAGGGACACCAGGGTGATACACTTATATATACACACCACACAGTCTGATCTCCTAAATATAGGGACACCAGGGTGATACACTTCTATACACACCACACAGTCTGATCTCCTAAACACAGGGACACCAGAGTGATACACTTATATACACACCACACAGTCTGATCTCCTAAACACAGGAACACCAGGGTGATACACTTATATACACACCACACAGTCTGATCTCCTAAACACAGGGACACCAGGGTGATACACTTATATATACACACCACACAGTATGATCTCCTAAACACAGGGACACCAGAGTGATACACTTATATACACACCACACAGTCTGATCTCCTAAACACAGGAACACCAGGGTGATACACTTATATACACACCACACAGTCTGATCTCCTAAACACAGGGACACCAGGGTGATACACTTATATATACACACCACACAGTCTGATCTCCTAAATATAGGGACACCAGGGTGATACACTTCTATACACACCACACAGTCTGATCTCCTAAACACAGGGACACCAGAGTGATACACTTATATATACACACCACACAGTCTGATCTCCTAAATACAGGGACATCAGGGTGATACACTTCTATATACACACCACACAGTCTGATCTCCTAAATACAGGGACATCAGGGTGATACACTTCTATATACACACCGCACAGTCTGATCTCCTAAACGCAGAGATGCCAGGGTGATATACTTATATACACACCACACAGTCTGATCTCCTTCTCACAGGGACACCGTGGTGATACACTTTTATACACACCACACAGTCTGATCTCCTAAACACAGGGACACCAGGGTGATACACTTATATACACACCACACAGTCTGATCTCCTATACACAGGGACACCAGGGTGATACACTTCTATACACACCTCACAGTCTGATCTCCTAAATATAGGGACACCAGGGTGATACACTTCTATACACACCACACAGTCTGATCTCCTAAACACAGGGACACCAGAGTGATACACTTATATATACACACCACACAGTCTGATCTCCTAAATACAGGGACATCAGGGTGATACACTTCTATATACACACCACACAGTCTTATCTCCTAAACACAGGGACACCAGAGTGATACACTTATATACACACCACACAGTCTGATCTCCTAAGCACAGGGACACCAGAGTGATACACTTATATACACACCACACAGTCTGATCTCCTAAACACAGGAACACCAGGGTGATACACTTATATATACACACCACACAGTCTGATCTCCTAAATATAGGGACACCAGGGTGATACACTTCTATACACACCACACAGTCTGATCTCCTAAACACAGGGACACCAGAGTGATACACTTATATATACACACCACACAGTCTGATCTCCTAAATACAGGGACATCAGGGTGATACACTTCTATATACACACCGCACAGTCTGATCTCCTAAACGCAGAGATGCCAGGGTGATATACTTATATACACACCACACAGTCTGATCTCCTTCTCACAGGGACACCATGGTGATACACTTTTATACACACCGCACAGTCTGATCTCCTTCTCACAGGGACACCAGGGTGATACACTTATATACACACCACACAGTCTGATCTCCTATACACAGGGACACCAGGGTGATACACTTCTATACACACCTCACAGTCTGATCTCCTAAACACGGGGACACTTGGGAGGAACACTTGGGAGGTATGAGCCCCTAATGTCATCTAAAGAGGAAAACTTGGGTGGTATGAACCCCTAATATCTCCTGAAGAGGGACACTTGGGAGATACGGACCCCTAATATCTCCTGAAGAGGGACACTTGGGAGATACAGACCATAATATCTCCTAAAGAGGGTCACTTGGGAGGTATGGGCCCCTACTATCTTCTAAAGAGGATCACTTAGGAGGTATTGGCCCCTAATATCTCCTAAAGAGGGACACTTGGGAGGCATGAGCCCAAAATATCTTCTAAAGAGGGACACTTGGGAGGTATGGACCCCTAATATCGCCTAAAGAGGGACACTTGGGAGGTGTGAGCCCATAATATCTTCTAAAGAGGGACACTTGGGAGGTATGGACTAGTGATGAGCGAGCACCCCAATGCTCGGGTGTTCGGGTGCTCTGACCGAGCACCCCCGGAGGCTCGAGTGCTCGGCCGAACACCCGAGCCCCATTGAAGTCAATGGGAGGACTCGAGCATTACACCAGGCACCCCCTGCTCTGATGAGGGGAGGGTGCCTGGTCCATAGGAAAAGGGCAGATATGGATGGAAACACCACAGAAATGGTTCAGGGACAGCATAGGGAGGATGTCTGGATGCATCTTGGACTCCAACATCGCTGCTGGGAACGATCTTTCGCCCATAGTACGCCATTTTTACAGACTGACCGTAAAACACACAAAAAGGAAAATAAAAACGACTTTAGGCGAAAAATTGTTACCAAACAGTATTTGCTGTATATTTACTTGTATATCATCTGCAAATTCTGCAAAAAATTTCATCGATTTTTCTGAAGTGAGGCCATGATTAAGAGGGAAACGTGCGCAAAGGCAAATTCTCCCAAAAATTTCCTCGATTTTTCTGAACTGGGGCCATGATTAAGAGGGAAACGTGCGCTGAGCCGACCATCTAAAACATTATGGGTGAGGGTCTGCTGCGGAGCTGACCATCCTAAACATTATATGCGAAGGCCCGCTAGTGAGCTGACGCTATAAAACATTATATGAGAGGGCCCGCTAGAGAGCTGACCCAATAAAACATTATATGAGAAGGCCCGCTGGTGAGCTGATCTATATAAAAATTGTCAAACAGGGCCCGCTGGTGAGCTGGCCCTATATAAAAATTATATCACAGGGCATATGGAAGAGGAGGAGGAGGATGAGAAGATTAAGAGTCAACCATATACCCGTTTTTTGGGTGGAAGGGGTGAATGGGAATACAGAGTATTCCCATCATTGTAAATAACATATATAAAGTGACTTTATGTTCCCCCGGGGCTTTCCTCCAGTGGAGAGGAGAAGTCAGGGGAAATCCAGGCCTTGTTCATTTTTATAAGTGTCAACCTATCAGCATTGTCGGTGGAAAGGCGGATACGCTTATCTGTTATGATGCCACCAGCAGCACTAAATACACACTCAGACAGAACGCTGGCGGCAGGGCAGGCCAGCACCTCCAAGGCGTAGAGTGCCAGTTCATACCACGTGTCCAGCTTGGACACCCAGTAGTTGTAAGGCACAGAGGGATCATTGAGGACGCTGACACGGTCTGCTACGTACTCCTTCACCATCTTCCAAAACTTTTCCCTCCTTGTGACACTAGGCTGCGCATCAGGGTGAGGGTGCTGGCGGGGTGTCATGAAGGTGTCCCACGCCTTGGAGAATGTTGCCCTGCCTTTGTCGGAACTGCTGTGTGCTCCCCTTTTCTCCCCTTCTCGGTTGGCCAAGGTAGCACGTACTCTGCCGCCAGCGTTGTCAGATGGAAAATTTTGGAGCAATTTTTCAACAAGAACCTTCTGGTATTGCACCATTTTGCTTGTCCTCTCCACCGGAGGAATGAGAGATGAGAAATTCTCTTTGTAGCGGGGGTCCAGAAGGGTGAACACCCAGTAATCCGTGTTGTCTAAAATGCGTGTAACGCGTGGGTCACGGGAAAGGCAGCCTAACATAAAGTCAGCCATGTGTGCCAGAGTACCAACAGGCAAGATTTCGCTGTCCTCACCAGGAGGATGACTCTCAATCTCCTCATCCTCTTCCTCCTCTTCTGCCCACCCACGCTGAAGAGATGGAACTAAAGTTCCATGGCTACCCTCTGTAGCGGAGGCAACCGTGTCTTCCTCCTCCTCCTCCTCCTCCTCCGCCTCCTCCAATTGTCGCTGAGAAGACGAAGTGAGGGTGCTCTGGCTATCACCTTGTGTAAGCTCTTCCTACCGCATTTCCACCTCTTCCACATGCAAAGCGTCAGTTTTAATTGTGAGCAGCGAGCGTTTCAGTAGACACAGAAGTGGGATGGTTACACTGATAATAGCGTTATCGCCGCTCACCATCTGTGTCGATTCCTCAAAATTGCGTAAAACCTCACAGAGGTCTGACATCCATTCCCACTCCTCACTTCTGATTACAGGAAGTTGAACGGAGAGGCGACGACCGTGTAACAGCTGGTACTCCACTACTGCCCTCTGCTGCTCACAAAGCCGGGCCAACATGTGGAAGGTGGAGTTCCAGCGCGTGCTCACGTCACACAGCAGCCGGTGAGCTGGCAATTGTAAGCGCTGCTGCAGCTTCAACAGGCTGGCCGAAGCTGTAGATGACTTACGGAATGTGCACACACGCGGCGCACCTTGGTCAAGAGATCATGCACATTGGGGTAGGTTTTTAGAAATCGCTGAACCACTAAATAAAATACATGTGCTAGGCATGGTACGTGTGTGAGCTTGCCGAGCTCCAAAGCCGCCACCAAGTTACGCCCATTATCACACACAACCATGCCTGGTTGCAGGTTGAGTGGCGAGAGCCACTGCTCGGTCTGGTGACTAATCCCCTGCAACAGCTCTGAGGCCGTGTGCTGTTTGTCCCCAAGGCAGATCAGCTTCAGCACGGCCTGTTGACGCTTCCCCACTGCAGTGCTACACTGCTTCCAGCTACCGGCTGATGGGGGAGTGGCGCTGCGGGTAGAGAATTCGGAGGTGGAAACGGAGGAGGAGGAGCCAATAACGTAGGTGCTGGCGGAAACCCTGATGGAGGTAGGGCCCGCAATCCTCGGCGTGGGTAGCACCCGTGCCATCCCAGGGTCCGAGTCGCTCCCAGCCTCCACGACATTCACCCAGTGTGCCGTCAGGGAAATGTAGCGTCCCTGGCCACAAGCACTTGTCCATGTGTCAGTCGTTAAGTGGACCTTCCCAGTAACTGCGTTGGTCAGGGCACGGGTGATGTTACGGGACACATGGTGGTGTAATGCGGGGATGGCACACCGGGAAAAGTAGTGGCGGCTGGGGACCGCGTACCGAGGGACAGCTGCTGCCATCAGGCTGCGGAAGGACTCAGTCTCCACAAGCCTAAATGGCAGCATTTCGATGGCCAGTAATTTGGAAAGGTGTGAGGTTAGTGCTATGGCCTGTGGGTGGGTGGCTGGGTATTTTCACTTGCGCTCAAATGCCTGGGGTAACGACATTTGGACGCTGTGCTGGGACAGGGAAGTGGATGTGGTCGCTGATGGTGCTTCAGATGGTACAGGTGCAGGGCGGGAGGTATGCGGGCCTGCGCCTTCGACAGGCGATTGGCCGGCACCGAAAACAGGGGAAGAGGAGGCAGTGGTGTGGCCTGCAGACACAGATGGGCGATCCAGGCGTTCCTCCCACTTATTACGGTGCTTGGATGCCATGTGTCGGATCATGCTGGTGGTGGTGAGGTTTCTAGTGTTCATGCCTAGGCTCATTCTGGTGTGGCACAGGTTGCAAACTACAATTCTTTTCTCGTCCGCACTTTCCTTAAAAAAACGCCATACCGCGGAACACCTACCCCTTGGCAAGATAGATTTACGCAAGGGGGTGCTCCGTGGAACATTTGCGGGCCGGTTTGGTGCGGTCCGCCTTCTTTCTGTAGCCACACCACTGCCTCTTCCAGCCTGTTGCGGTGCTGCAGATGGCTCACCCTCAGGACTGCTGTCATCGCTCGGCTCTACACCTTCCCAGGTGGGGTCAGTCACCTCATCGTCCACCAAGTCCTCCTCCACTTCCTCACTCTGATCATCCTCCTCATGTCTTGATCCCACCACATACTCAGTCATTGACAACTGTATAACATCCTCCTCAACAAGGTCTTGAGACAGTAATAGTGGTTGATTTAATGGCAACTGTGTCTCATCATCATCATCATCCACTACTTCCTTTGACCTTAAATGCCGTTCACATCTGTCATCTTCTTGTGATTGGGTACCCTCTAGAGGTTGTGAATCAGGGCATAAGATGTCATGTTCCTCTGCAAGCGTGCTTGGAGAGAGGGTCAAATGAAGGATTGGTGATGAGACGAGCTCCTCACTATATCCCAGTGTGGGATCACTTCTTTGACCAGACCGTCTATGGTGGGAGGAAGGATGATCAGAGTGAGGATTATGTTGACCAGACTCTTGGCTACTGAGAGTGGACTTGGTGGAAGACAGGGTGGTGCTTAACCGACTGGAAGCAGTATCAGCTGACATCCAACCGACCACCTGTTCGCAGTGGTCGGACCTCGAGAGTGATGTCCTGCGACGCCCTGTAAAATGAGACATGAAGCTAGGTATGGTGGATGTCTTTCTTTCTTGTGCTCTGGCACCAGGCACAGTTTCTCCGCGTCCTGACCCGCGCCCTGAACTATCAGGATCACGTCCACTTCCCCGTCCCTTTTTACCTGCCTTCTTCATCTTACACGGAATATGTGACTTTGATATTTTAGTTTGAAGACTTAACAGTATTTCTTCCTATTCTGCAACTCTGCACAGTACACAGAATGTGCTGCTAAACTGCGGCGAAGCACACTGAATGGAATATGTGACTTTGATATTTGAGTTTGAAGACTTAACAGTATTTCTTCCTATTCTGCAACTGTGCAGAGTACACAGAATGTGCTGCTAAACTGCGGTGACGCACACTGAATGAAATATGTGACTTTGATATTTTAGTTTGAAGACTTAACAGTATTTCTTCCTATTCTGCAACTCTGCAGAGTACACAGAATATGCTGCTAAACTGCGGCGAAGCACACTAAATAGAATATGTGACTTTGATATTTTAGTTTGAAGACTTAACAGTATTTCTTCCTATTCTGCAACTGTGCAGAGTACACAGAATATGCTGCTAAACTGCGGTGACGCACACTGAATGGAATATGTGACTTTGATATTTTAGTTTGAAGACTTAACAGTATTTCTTCCTATTCTGCAACTGTGCAGAGTACACAGAATATGCTGCTAAACTGCGGCGAAGCACACTGAATGGAATATGTGACTTTGATATTTGAGTTTGAAGACTTAACAGTATTTCTTCCTATTCTGCAACTCTGCAGAGTACACAGAATATGCTGCTAAACTGCGGCGAAGCACACTGAATAGAATATGTGACTTTGATATTTTAGTTTGAAGACTTAACAGTATTTCTTCCTATTCTGCAACTGTGCAGAGTACACAGAATATGCTGCTAAACTGCGGCGAAGCACACTGAATGGAATATGTGACTTTGATATTTTAGTTTGAAGACTTAACAGTATTTCTTCCTATTCTGCAACTGTGCAGAGTACACAGAATATGCTGCTAAACTGCGGCGAAGCACACTGAATGGAATATGTGACTTTGATATTTTAGTTTGAAGACTTAACAGTATTTCTTCCTATTCTGCAACTGTGCAGAGTACACAGAATATGCTGCTAAACTGCGGCGAAGCACACTGAATGGAATATGTGACTTTGATATTTGAGTTTGAAGACTTAACAGTATTTCTTCCTATTCTGCAACTCTGCAGAGTACACAGAATATGCTGCTAAACTGCGGCGAAGCACACTGAATAGAATATGTGACTTTGATATTTTAGTTTGAAGACTTAACAGTATTTCTTCCTATTCTGCAACTGTGCAGAGTACACAGAATATGCTGCTAAACTGCGGCGAAGCACACTGAATGGAATATGTGACTTTGATATTTGAGTTTGAAGACTTAACAGTATTTCTTCCTATTCTGCAACTCTGCAGAGTACACAGAATATGCTGCTAAACTGCGGCGAAGCACACTGAATAGAATATGTGACTTTGATATTTGAGTTTGAAGACTTAACAGTATTTCTTCCTATTCTGCAACTGTGCAGAGTACACAGAATATGCTGCTAAACTGCGGTGACGCACACTGAATGGAATATGTGACTTTGATATTTTAGTTTGAAGACTTAACAGTATTTCTTCCTATTCTGCAACTGTGCAGAGTACACAGAATATGCTGCTAAACTGCGGCGAAGCACACTGAATGGAATATGTGACTTTGATATTTGAGTTTGAAGACTTAACAGTATTTCTTCCTATTCTGCAACTCTGCAGAGTACACAGAATATGCTGCTAAACTGCAGCGAAGCACACTGAATAAAATATGTGACTTTGATATTTTAGTTTGAAGACTTAACAGTATTTCTTCCTATTCTGCAACTGTGCAGAGTACACAGAATATGCTGCTAAACTGCGGTGACGCACACTGAATGGAATATGTGACTTTGATATTTGAGTTTGAAGACTTAACAGTATTTCTTCCTATTCTGCAACTGTGCAGAGTACACAGAATATGCTGCTAAACTGCGGCGAAGCACACTGAATGGAATATGTGACTTTGATATTTGAGTTTGAAGACTTAACAGTATTTCTTCCTATTCTGCAACTGTGCAGAGTACACAGAATATGCTGCTAAACTGCGGCGAAGCACACTGAATGGAATATGTGACTTTGATATTTTACTTTGAAGACTTAACAGTATTTCTTCCTATTCTGCAACTGTGCAGAGTACACAGAATATGCTGCTAAACTGCTGCGAAGCACACTGAATGGAATATGTGACTTTGATATTTTAGTTTGAAGACTTAACAGAATGTGCTCTAATCTGCAACTTTGCACACTAAACAGAATGTGCTCTAATCTGCAACTTTGCACACTAAACAGAATGTGCTCTAATCTGCAACTTTGCACACTAAACAGAATGTGCTCTAATCTGCAACTTTGCACACTAAACAGAATGTGCTCTAATCTGCAACTTTGCACACTAAACAGAATATATGAAATTTTTTTGTTTTTGTTTTTTTCCCCCCACACAAAATAAACTGCTGCCCCCACACACAGTAGTCCTAAAAAGGACTTTTGGTTCTTTTTTTTCACAAATTTGCTTTTTTTCTCCCTACACTGACTTTCCCTTCCTATCCTCATCTCTCCCTGGCTAAGACTGAGCCGAACTCGCTGGTCAGGTGCTATACAGCACCCGACCACGGGTTCTGGCCAGCCAATCAGTGTAATGCCAGCAGCCAACATGGCTGCTGGCATTACACTGATGTCAGAGCCTCCCTGCACGTTTATTGGCTGCGCAGCAGCCGCAAAACGTGCGGGGAGGAGACCCGAACATGGCGGGCGAGCACATGCGGTACTCGTACGAGTACCGCCATGTGCCGAGCAGAGCGATGCTCGAGCCGATCCGAGCATCGGCCGAGCATGCTCGCTCAACACTAGTATGGACCTCTAATATCGCCTAAAGAGGTACACACTTGGGAGGTGTGAGCCCATAATATCTTTTAAAGAGGGACACTTGGGAGGTATGGACCCCTAATATTTCCTGAAAAAGAGATACCTGGGAGGTATGTAATTAAATATGCCTATAGATGCATCCTTAAGATGGATCTCATGATTACCAAAAAAAAAAAAAAAAAAAATGAAAAAATTATAGATAAATATTTGGCGCCACCTAATGACGAAACATAAATGTATCAGCTACAAACTTAAATTGAGTGACACCAAAATATTTGGTTTGTATGATGAAAAAATGGCCAAAATACAAGATTGTAAATAAGATTTAACCCTTTGAGTGCCAGCAAGCTATCCTACTCTAGAGCTGCAATGCATTAGATACCTCTCTGGCACTGAAAGGGTTAATATGTATAAGTCTAATAGAAATATGCTAAACAACTATAGATTGGATTTTATTTCTGTGGCCATAGTGTAGTTGTTTATGATATCTCAATTATTATGAACTAGTTGAAGAGCCCATGTACACGGGTCACAGTGCCGCCCAGCAACGGCCACGGTGCAGTCATGCACAGTAGATACTGCCCGCGTCGCGCTGATACGGAGTGGGGCGCTCCGAATTCAGACCTTCGGTGCACAGAGAGGACTACAGTCTAAACTCAGAGCACCCCGCTTTGTTATCAGCCGCGGAGCGGGCAATCTCTACTGCGCATGACTGCGGCACGCCCAGCCGTCTCTACTGTGCATGACGGCTTCTGACAAACATACATTTAGCGAAATATTATATAGGATACTACCTATTATTTAGACTTGTATTATGGCCCTTTTGGCTTAATAGAGTCATTTTGGTGCCAGTGGATGGTGCCAGGTATTTAGCCAATATTTTGTTCTAAATGCTTTAGTGTCACCAACTCATTGCTCTGCAATACGTTTAAGAACTGTTTGGCATTCAAGGAGTTAAGAGCACCACTTAAAACAATGAGAAATACTGGAATTTGTATTTATCTCCATTGTGCAATCAGATTCTCAGGGAATTTATCTTCTTTTTCCTTGTTTATATGGCCTGTGTTGTGTATTGAACAGTCTGACTGAAGGAGCCCCACCTATCGATGGAGATGCCACATTCAGAAGATATTATGGCTCAGTTTTTTTTAGGTTTTTTTTTCTAATTAAACTGCAATTTTCTCTTGTTGTCACCAAGTGGAGCTGTAGCTATTACTTACTATGAGAGTTGTAGTCTAAGACTTAAAGGGATAGTAATACTTAAGTCCTATTAAAAAGAAATGCATTGCCCCCAGTGTCACCTCTCAAACCTTTATGGTGTGAGAGATAACCGCTCCTAAAGTTGCCCTCTCCCTCCCCCTTCCCCAAAGTCAGCGTTGTAGCTGACTGAAGGGAAATCCGGTCTTACGATCATCAGGTGGCTCTGCAGCAGAGCTGCGATCCCGTTAATAAAAAAAAAATATTTCACTAAAACGGTCTTCTAGGTGTGCTTGCAAACCAAGCACAAACCAAGCACACGTAGAAGATCTTTTCAGTGAAAGATTTCTTTTTTATTAACGCAATCAGGCTGTGCTGGAGAGCCGCCTGAAAGACATATGACTGGCTTCCCTGCAGTCAGCTAGAACGCTGACTATTATTTGCATAATATATGGACTGAAGAGTTTCTCTCACCTTAGTTTATCTCCACCAAGTTCTTCCATAGTGTTTCTTAGAAAAACATTTGCAACCTGGACCCCAGTTGGTGTGGTTCTGTTGCTAACAATTAGATTAATCTTTTGAGTGCCAGAGGGGAGCGCAACGCATTGCTTTGCAATGTGTTGCAAACCCCTCTGGCACTCAAAGCTTTAAAGCGATAGTATTGCTTGAAAATAATTTTATTTTATATTGTAGCCCTTAAAAAACATTATAAATTATATAAGTCTTATCTCCCAAACCTTTATGGTTTGGGAGATATTAGCAAGTAAAGTTAATAATAATAAAAGTAAATTTCCCTTTTCCTGGCTGTTTTAGCCAAGTCTGCCATCTAGTGGACAGATTTGGAATCCGGTCCACAGATCAGCGGGCAGCTTTTTAGCAGTGCAGAGATCATGATCTTTAAAAAGAACTACTTCATTGGAACTGTCTACAAAGTGTTCCTGGCTTGCAAGCACACTTTGTAGACCATTCCAATTAAGAAATTCTTTTTAAAGATCTTTATCTCGGCACTGCTGAAGAGCCGCGATCGGTCTGCGGACCGGATTCCAAATCTGAAGGCCTGAGCAGTGACATCACTCCAGGGGAAACTTTACTTGCTAATATCTCCCAAACCTTTATATCATTTTTAATGTTTTTTTAAGGGCTACAATATATATGATATTAGGGCTCAAAATTTCCACTCGCCACTAGCCAATGGCGAGTGAAAATTTAGCCCTGGCGAGTAGAAATTCAGCCCTGGTAGGTATGTTATGTCTTTCAGTGGTGGGTAACTTTTCAGGTCTGGCTAGTAGCAAAGGAATTAAAATTATAAGCCCTGTTATAATATAATATATAATAATAATATATATTATTTAATATAATAAAATTATTTTCAAGCAAAACTATCCCTTTAAAACACTGGTTTTTACTATTATGACTTTTGAATTATGCATCCACCATTAGTGGGTATGCTCTTGTTTTAATCAGGAGGCAAATATTGTCAAGTTGATACCTTTATTGGCTAACTAAGCAGATCTAGGATGCAAGCTTTCAAGACCTCTTAGGTCTTTTCTTCAGGCATGTTATACAGATAAATATGAAAACATCTCTTATATACGAATACACATTGCATTGTTTAGAATGGAAATCAGATGAGAAAGCTCAGACCTGACCTAGGTTGATGGTACCAACCGTGACTTCTTTTGAAAGCATTAAAGGGATAGTAACGTTTCATAATAAAAGCAGCTCTAATTAATCATCATAGTATTTGGACTTTGGAGAGTGTTATTTCAATTCTGTCAGAGTTGTAGTTCAAGAGTAGTTCAATGACAAACTGTCCCCCTCCCGCCCCTTTTACTGATGTAACACTGCTCAGCCAGAGCAGAAGGGAGGTGCCCAGGTAGACTGCAGAGAGGGACAATCTTCAATTAAAATAAGGGAAAAACCTGAAAAACTTGTCAAGGGGGGCAGGGCTTTCATTGTTCTCATAGGAAGAAGATTGTCCCCTGCTGTTATCTGTCTGGTCTCTGGACTGCATCCCACATCTGAGAAGAGATGGCTTACACTAGGTAAAAGGGGCGGGAGGGGAAACTTTGCTTGTGAATATCTCTCAAACCATAAAGGTTTGAGAGATAAGACTTATATCGTTGTTCATGTTTTTTAAATGCCTACAAAATAAAATAAAGATAAAATGAAGGATTACTATCCCTTTATAAGGTGCTTTCCTAAGAGTTTACCACTCCTTTAAAACTATAAATTGTTTCCAGGTTGATGTAAACATTCGTTTTGTAATATATTATGGATGCAGGCTATATCTTCACAAACTAATCTCACATTAAAACCTCATGCAACGTATTCCTGTTTCTTGTTTTATGCAGAAATGATTTGTGAGCTGTCCACTTGATACAACTCAAATGGAATCAGTGAACGCAAACCAAACATCTTTCTCCTACACAGAGTTTATCCTCTTTGGTTTTCCAGGATTAACAGGGGCCAGACAGATTTTATCTATCCCGTTTTTTTCCTTATACATGATGATACTGGCTGGGAATTCACTCATCATCTGCAGGATCTGGGTGGACAAGAACCTCCAGTCTCCAATGCACTGGCTCATCTCTCTCCTCTTTGCTATAAACATCTGCTCCACCACTGCCATTTTGCCAAAATTTCTGCTGGGATTATTATTTAATTTGAACCATATTTCACTGACCAGTTGCCTCATACAGATGTTTTATATTTATTTCATGGCTATATGTGAGTCTGGAGTGGTCCTACTCATGTCCCTGGACAGGTACATAGCCATCTGTAGACCTCTGCGCTATCATGTTATCATGACCAAGAGTCTACTATTCTGGCTGAGTTTCATTGCATTGCTTCGGAGCTGCTTGCTAGTTTGCCCACTGGTAATATATACTTCTCTGGTCCACTTCTGCAGATCCAACATCATCCTGAACTTTGCATGTGAGAACATGGGCCTGCTTAACCTTGGATGTGGAGGCACTGCCAAACCTCAGATTGCTGGATTGGTGGTGAGAATCCTGGTCACTGTGGTGGATGTTACCCTTCTCTTGATTTCCTACTCAAACATTCTCTACACAGCCATGAAGACGGTTTCTGGGAAATCCCGACACAAAGCCTTGCACACCTGCGGTACTCACCTCTTAGTAGCCATGCTGGTTTACATGAGCGCCCTTGCATCTTCCATTGTCTATAGGATGGAGATGTCCGTTACACACGATGTTCAAAATCTGTTCTCTGCAATATACCTTATGGTGCCAGCTACATTAAACCCATTTATTTATGGCTTCCGAGTTACAGAAATCAGACAAAGTTTGTTGAAATTCTGGAGAAGGCAGAGGCCAGTCCTCTCATCTTCAAAGCACATGCAGATCGATGTCCTCTACTAGTCAATGGATAGACTCTGAATATATAATTATTATTGAATATAATAATTCAAGTGATAACAAGTAACATTTGTAACCTATTCCAAAAGCCCAACAGCAAACAAACTGACTTCCATCTTGTCAAAGGACAAGTATCACTTTTAATAACAGATTTAGTAGAAAGGCCTCAAAACAGTTGAGTTAATCAGTGGATCATTCATTGTGACTGACTCACCCGTGTGTAATCAGGGAAATCCTTACATCCTGGCCTGTTGGTTTGCCCTGAGGACTGAACTTGCACAGCCCTGCAGTAGGAGTATAGAAGTTGACATTATATACGCACAGGACTCATAGCGGGGGGAATGAATGCAGACAAATGATGTCATGTAATTACCGCAGGTCCACAAAATACTCCTGTCCTGTACAATAAGAAGTTAATGAAAATGCACCAAAGTTAATCCTTTGTGAAAGTGTGAAAAATACCTACTGATAAAGGGTATCTCGTACCTGAAACTTTGACTAGTAAAATTACCTTTTTCTGCTTCCCTCAGAAGCCACAAAAGTATGTTTCTTTCTTATTGCATATCACACACAAACATACAGGCACACAGATAGACAGACAGACAGACAGGCATATAGATAGATAGATAGATAGATAGATAGATAGATAGATAGATAGATATGAGATAGATAGATAGATAGATAGATAGATAGATAGATATGAGATAGATAGATAGATAGATAGATAGATAGATAGATAGATAGATAGATATGAGATAGATATGAGATAGATAGATAGATAGATAGATAGATAGATAGATAGATAGATAGATATGAGATAGATAGATAGATAGATAGATAGATAGATATGAGATAGATATGAGATAGATAGATAGATAGATAGATAGATAGATAGATAGATAGACAGACAGATAGATAGATAGATAGATAGATAGATAGATAGATAGATAATAGATAGATAGATAGATAGATAGATAGATAGATAGATAGATATCCTCCAGGGACCCCTCAAGAGCGGTTGACAACAGGTTCTGCTGCAGCATCTCCTCCCAGGGGTTATAGGTGACATTGAGAGGGGGCCCACCTCTGGTGCCTCAGGCATGCATGGCAACTTCACCCATCTTGTTTTTGACAAACTGCTTGCAATCATCGCACTGCTTCTCGATGGACTGCTTGAAGCTGGAGACGGTGTTGTTTAGAATCTGTCTCCAGGCGGCTTTCTTCTTTGCACCCAATTCACTGACTCTCTCCATGGGGTATAAGATGCTCCCCCTCTCCAGAATGCTCTGTAAGAGGACCGTACTCTCCTTATCCCGCATCCTCTCCTCATCAGCACCAGCCAGGAACCTGTCCGAGCGATGGCTGTCATGCCCTGCCTGCGCTAACCCTGAATGTGTGGGGTGTTCCCCAGGCTCTAACACTCGTACAAAATGCAGTTCTCTCCCTGCCCTCCATTTTCCTCCCCTTGGTCAGGTACCCCTGTGCCCAGCTGTTCTCCTACTCCTTCCCTGACCGTGGATGCCCTCCTGACCTTCCACCTCTCCTGCTCCTCTCCCCATCCCTCCATCCTCCTCACCTCTCCCTGACATCTCTCACCCACTCACACTCAGGCACTCCCACAGGCTCTCACAGACACACTTGATCAGACTCACTCTCTCGCTCCCTTGCACTCACTGAATCACACTGTCAAAATAAAAGATAAGGAAAAAAGATAGGAGGAGCCAGTAATGCCTTATCAAACAAGCAATGTAATCATGTACAGAATCATAAAAATATTACACCCACCTGTATACGTATCTGCATGAATACATATGTATAGACACAGCATAGATAGCATACAGGGAATTTCTTACTGTCCCTGATCGGTGTCTACAGGTTAGTCACTTGAACCTCTCCCCCTGTGTGAAGATCCATGGAAACCTGAAAACCAACGATAAAAAATCAGCTCAAAAAAAATCCAGAAATGCTATCTATGCTGTGTCTATACATATGTATTCATGCAGCCATGTATTTTTATGATTTTGTACATTATTACATTGCTTGTTTGATAAGGCATTATTGACGCCTCCTATCTCTTTTTTTCCTTTTCCTGCTTCCGTATATGTCCATTAGTGAGTGGAGGTTAAAGCTGTAGTAAACTTTTTTATAAAAATATATATGTTATAGAGCTTTTCCTGCTGAGTAAATCAAGGTCGCTCCCACCGCTGTCAGTTTTTTATTCAAACTTTATCACAGTTCAAATAATCAGGAAGTGAATTTACTGCGTGTTTACTTCCTGATTTTTCTGACAGGAAGTGACTCTTCTATGGAGAACTGTATGTCACTGACTTTCCTCTCCATTAGAATGTAACAGATTAACTAATAGGAATTTGACCACTAGACGGCATTGCTAATATAAAAAACACAGCTTTAAACAGTAATAACTCTGGAAATATGCATCTCTCAGCAGTGGGAGTACCCTTATTTTACTCAACAAGAAAATTCCTACAAACTTTAAACTAGAAAGGGGGTGGTGGGTGCTGCAACACAGGCTGGGGAAGGTAGTATAATTGAGGCAATGGGATTAGAGAAGGTGCATGGGGTGGAGAGGGGGGAATGGGCTAGTTCATCTAATAGGGAGTGCCATTTTATTAGTGGTGGTGAGGTGTCAGCATATTTACGTTGAAGATATCACACAAGAAAGCACCTCTTTGTTCTTCTTTTGTTGCAAAATAAAATATAAAGTTGTGTAATATGTTAAAAAAAAAAAGAGAGAGAGATGTGTGTGTTTGTATGCGTGTATGAAATATGTGCCAAGGTATATTATGTGTCGCTATAGGCTGTGGGTTTGAACTTGTGTTAACCCTTTGAATGCCAGAGGGATACGCAACACATTGCAGAGCAATGCGTTCCGTACCCCTCTGTCAATCAAAGGGTTAACAACATTCATCGCTGCTAGATAACGTCAGAAGCTATCTTTTTCCCTTGACATATCGGACATTCATTATTGCCTGACTGGGACGAACGGTGAGGTGAAAAAAGGTGCGATGAATGTTTTTGAGCTATGTGAATTTGTTAGGCCTATGCTCTTTAGCCGTTCTTGTAGACTACTTATAGAATTAAGCATAATTCAAATGTTTTTAATGACCCTTGGGCTTTTCTCCTTAACGGCGGTTTTATCGGACACAACAGAATCCTAAAAGTCTACAGCTGCTTTAAAGGGGCAGTATACCTTTAATATAAGCAACTGTGTTGTATGGCTTTTCCTAAAGAGTAAAACATAGGAACTCCCAAAACTTAGAGATGTTTCTTTCAAAGTTATTAAAAAGATCACTTGGCATAGGAATATTTATATCTGTGTACAGTTTATGTGTTTTTTCTGACATCGCAAATGTTGTAGAAATCCCTGTGGCTTTGACTGGGAGGCAGCATTAAATGATTGTGTGTTAATGAGTGGAATTCCACTGAGGGAGTGGGTTGTGTGAGTGTATAAATGGTGACAGCTCCGCGCTGGATCTGCACAGAACATGGTACCAGTGAGTGTGTGCAGAGCATTTCATCTAAACCTCTACCACTGGGAATGACACCCAGTACTCACACTCTTCCATACAGTTCTGTATCAGACAGAGCCGCTGGCTCATAAGGGACATGGATATGGTAAAAGTCATGTATGGTAGAATCATGAAGACGGACACTGTGGAAGGATTCGGAGGGGAACGTGAGTGATGATATCGGACGGCGATGTCCTGCAGGTATCGGTGAGGGGTCAGTGGCTGGAATATGGCCATAGGTACAAACACAGTGCAGAACTGCACCAGAGGGAACACGTACCTATCCCCAAATTCTCCTTAAATGGAGATTTTATCCCTTTGCATGGTAAAGAGGCATCTAAAGCATTACAGACCGCAGTCAAGGGGTTAAAACAATGTGTAAATCAATAGGAATTTGGGGAGATTTTATTTCTGCCCCCTCGTGTAGTTGGTTTGTCAATCTGTGTAACATTCAGGGGTTAATCCTTTGAGTGACAGAGAGATATCCAATGGATTGCACCTCAATCTGTCGGATACCTCTATGGTACTGAAAGGGTTAAAAGTGCCATTTAAAACCTTATATTCACCTTTTACTTTCCAAATTTCCCCAAAACATTAGTGCAGTATGGAAAAGTAAGGGTCTTCCATAGACAGCAATAGAGCACATTGTAAAGGTAAAAGGAAGAGTTCATGTCCCTTCTCCTACAGAAGGATTTAGATAAACTAAGTGAATGGACAAAAAAGTGACAGATGACATTTAATGTAGATAAATGTAAGGTTATGTATTTGGGCTGTAGAAACAAACTTGCTACATATACACTAAATGGGAAACAACTGGGGAAATCCTCATTAGTAGTGATGAGCGAGCACCCCAATGCTCGGGTGTTCGGGTGCTCTGACCGAGCGCCCCCGGAGGCTCGAGTGCTCGGCCGAGCACCCGAGCCCCATTGAAGTCAATGGGAGGACTCGAGCATTACACCAGGCACCCCCTGCTCTGATGAGGGGAGGGTGCCTGGTCCATAGGAAAAGGGCAGAAAATGATGGAAACACCACAGAAATGGTTCAGGGACAGCATGGGGAATATGTGACTTTGATATTTTACAGTTTGAATACTTAACAGAATGTTCTCCTATTCTGAAACTTTGCACAGTAAACAGAATTTGCTTCTTAACTGCGGCTACGCACAGTGAATGGAATATGTGACTTTGATATTTTACAGTTTGAACACTTAACAGAATGTTTTCCTATTCTGAAACTTTGCACAGTAAACAGAATTTGCTGCTAATCTGCAACTTTGCACACTAAACAGAATGTGCTCTAATCTGCGGCTAGGCACAGTGAACAGAATATGTGAAGTTTTTTTTTTAATATCTCTGCCCCCCCAAACAAAATAAACTGCTGCCCCCACACACAGTAGTCCTAAAAAGGACTTTTGGGTCTTTTTTTTTTTTTTAATCGCTTTTCTTCTCCCTACACTGACTTTCCCTTCCTATCCTCATCTCTCCCTGGCTAAGACTGAGCCGAACTCGCTGGTCAGGTGCTATACAGCACCCGATCACGGGTTCTGGCCAGCCAATCAGTGTAATGCCAGCAGCCAACATGGCTGCTGGCATTACACTGATGTCAGAGCCTCCCTGCACGTTTAGTGGCTGCGCAGCAGCCGCGAAACGTGCGGGGAGGAGACCCGAACATGGCGGACGAGCACATGCGGTACTCGTACGAGTACCGCCATGTGCCGAGCAGAGCGATGCTCGAGCCGAACCGAGCTTCGGCCGAGCATGCTCGCTCAACACTACTCATTAGTGAAACATTTAGGAGAACTGATAGACAATAGACTTCACAGCAGTGTGCAGAGTCATGTCATAAGGAGAGGGTATGATCCCAAATAAAAACACAGACACAACTCTTACTAAATATTTCCAATCACCTTATTATTAAACGTAATTAATCATTAACTGATATTCCTTGCCAATCCACATTCCTTGAAACAAAGCATGGCCAAATTTTCCGGGCTCATGCTATAATCCCAGCATTCTTTAGCACTTACAGCTGAACCCATCATTCTTCAGCACTTACAACTGACTCCCAAGGAATTATCCCATTGGCCATCCACCTTAGCTTCAACGGGTAACTTTACCACCCACGACCTAAGTCCGGGGAAACTCTCAAATGGCTTCTGTCCAAGGATAAATCCACATAACTTTACCACATAAGTTATAGATCTCTGTAATTAGGCAAGGACTACCCGCCTGCATGACAAACAACCACACACACAACCTAGGGAGGGATGCTTCTCCTAGCCCTCTTTCACAATAACTGCTATCAACTTCCTGTCAACCCTGATATACCTTTCCCCTAGGCACTTCCTGCTCAGATCAACCCTCCCGCTGACATGATTCCCCTCCCTGTAAATTGTGTTTCCCATCCGGGGAAGTCCCTCCGCTGCTGCAAGAGCTAATAGGGTGCTAGCCTGCGTAAAAAGAGGTGTAGATGCACGGGATGTTAATATTATCCGACCTCTGTATAAATCCTTGGTTAGGCCTCATCTAGAATATGGGGTACAATTTTGGGCGCCAGTTGTTAAAAAAGACATTACTGAACTGGAAATGGTGCAGAGACGTGCAACAAAACTGATAAAGGGACTGGAGGATCTGAGTTATAAAGAGAGACTAGCCAAACTGGGTTTGTTTACATTAGAGAAGAGACGTGTAAGGGGTGATATGATTACCATTTACACATATATTCAAGGTCAATACAAAGAACTATCCAATGAATTATTTACACAAATAGCTGAGCTAACAACAAGAGGTCATCCATTAAGACTAGAGGAAAGGTATTTCTGACTAAAACAAAAACAGGGATTTTTATTTTAAGGGTAGTAAATCTACGGCATTATTTGCCACAGGATACTGTGCTTGCATATACTGCAACTGCTTTCAAAAAGTTATGGATACCTATCTAGTACAGAAAAATATTTAGACTTATGACAGATGGCTCCAATGCAGATCAGTTGTTGATCCAGTGAAATATCTGACTGCCCTCTGGAGTGAGGAAGGCATTTTTTACCCATTCGGGGCTTAATTGGAAATGGCTTTAAATGGATTTTATTTGTTTGCCTTCCTCTGGATCTGGGGCTTGGCATGGGCTGGACTCGATGAACACATGTCTTTTTTCAGCCTCATCAACTATGTTACTATGAATCACTAATGTAGTGTGAGTGAGCACTGACCATACTCCACTAGGAGGAAGGTGAAAGGAAACGTCCAGGTCTCATCTCTCCTTGGATCACTAATATAGTGTCATTTAAAGGAAAAGCAAAACTTACTAAAAACAGACCCCCTTTACCATACTGTAGGCAAAAAAATCCCATTGTCCCCTATGAATTTTTCACATGGTGGATATATTTAGAAGAGTTGCACCTTGCTCCTTTGACCAAAAGATGGCATAATCAATCCATGGGGGCGGACATGACAGATGCTATTAAAGGGATAGTAATACTTCGTTTTAACTTTATTTTATTTTGTAGGCATTAAAAAAACATGAAGAATGATATAATTCTTATCTCTCAAACCTTTATGGTTTAAGAGATATTCACAAACAAAGTATCCCCCCCCCGTTCAGTCAGATCAGAAGGGAGGTGTCCAGGTAGACTGCAGAGAGGGACAATCTTCAACTAAGATAAGGGAAAAACCTGAATAACTTGTCAAGGGGGGCAGAGCTTTCATTGTTCTCATAGGAAGAAGATTGTCCCCTTCTGTTATCTGTCTGGTCTTACAACCTGATCCACATCTGAGAAGAAATGGCTTACACTAGGTAAAAGGGGCGGGAGGGGGAAACTTTGCTTGTGAATATCTCTTAAACCATAAAGGTTTGAGAGATAAGACTTATATCGTTCTTCATGCTTTTTAATACCTACAAAATAAAATAAAACAAAGTATTACTATCCCTTTAAGATTACAGGACTTGCACATGCTCATGCACTCTGCTTGCTTCAGTAGAAAAATTACCAACAACTGTCATGTCTGCCCACATGGATCCCACATGAAGGACTGATTAAAGGTTTTATCTCTTCAACAAAGACATAAGGGCAACATTCATAGGGGACATTAGGATTTCCAGGCCATAGTAAGGTAAGTGGGAGGTTATAATTAGGAGGCATTAATTCTAATCTAACCCCTTAAGGTGGGGGGGGGGGATTCCATAACATACATGTACGTCCTTTAGGGACCACAACCTCATGATGTACGTGGGTCGTTAACAGGTTAAAGTGAAACTAGCAATTTACAAAGATGGGGGATTTTGAAAGAGATTTCTAATTCACATAATCTTTATATTGGCCATTTCTCATTTAACCCTTTGAGTGCCAGAGGGGTACGCAACGCATTGCAAAGCGATGCTTTGCGTACCCCTCTGGCTCTCAAAGGGTTAATCACATGAATGGCAGAGGGGTATGCAACGCATTGCAAAGCATCTGGCACTCATAGAGGTAAAAGTAAATATTAGGAGACAGCTTTGTTTATTTGTCAGAAACAGAGATTTTAACCCTATGAGTGCCTAGAGGTATCCACCACATTGAAACATAACTCGTTGGATATCTCTTTGGCACACAAAAGGTTAAAAGGATAGTAGTATCAAAAAATAAATGTCAATCGAATTGTTTGCTGTAATTTTTGATACTTAAAGGAGCAGTAAACTTTTTTTATGAAAAAATATATATTGCAGGGATTTTCCTACTGAGTAAAATAAGGGTACTCCCACTGCCGAGAGATTTATATTTCCAGAGTTATTACAGTTTAAACCCATGTTTTTTTACATTACCAGTGCCCTCTAGTGGTCAAATTCTAATTAGATTTCCTGTTAGATTCTAATGGAGAGGAAAGTCAGGAAAGTCAGAGACATACAATTCTCCATAGAATGTGATAGAAACTGCTGAGTCACTTCCTGTCAGTTAGAACTATCAGGAAGTAAACACAGTAAATTCACTTCCTGATTATTTGAACTGCTGTAAATTTTGAATAAAACATCTGACAGCAGTGGGAGTGACCTTGTTTTATTCAGCTCTATAACATATGTGTTTTCATAAAAAAGTTTACTGCTCCTTTAATACTACGCACTGAATATCTGTTACCTTTATATTTCACTTGAAAATCCCATTACAAGATTCCCCCTCCCGCCTCTTATGTGCATGTCACGCTTACGTCCTACAGATCTTGAAGCCAGTCCGGACGGATCATGACAAGGGGCAGTATTGTGTTAGTATACAGATAATCCTGCCCTCCTTCATCAAGGCATTTTCCTTACATTTACAGACAGACACAATATTGTGCTAGTATAAGGAAATACTTGCCGTCCTTCATCAATGGCTTTTCCTTACACTGACACTCACAATATCGTCCCTTACTGTGATCCGTCTTGCTTTTGGATCTGAGGGAAGTCAGCATGATTTTCTCAAACAGGGCGGGAGGGGGTAACGGATGTTCAGAACATAGAATTCAGTATAGGAAATTACAGCAAATAATCAGATGGACATTTTTTATGCGACATTGCTATCTCTTTAAATAATTGATGTCGTGTGTTGCACCCCGATTGCATACCGCAAGCTGCAGTTGCCTTTCAGAGATCAGAAACAGCAAACGTTTACAGCATCTTGTAAAACTAACCTCACGATTTTTTTTGACTGATTAACTAAAATAATAGACTAAGGGGGGGCAGTAGATATAGTTTATCTAGATTTATTTTCACATTATCACACTGTGGATTAACCTTTCCAACAGTCCCACTGGGATCGTAAATACCTCTAACATCTCAGAGGAAGAGTGCAATTTACCACTGACTGATTAAAGTATCTGGATGTGGACTGAGTTCTCTTATCTGATTTCCATTCTAAACAATGCAATGTGTACTTGTATATAAGAGATGTTTTCATATTTATCTGTATAACATGCCTGAGGAAGAGACCTGAGAGGTCTTGAAAGTGTGCATCCTAAATCTGCTTAGTTAGCCAATAAAGGGATCAACAACTATATCTACCTCCTGTATTTCTACGGCTAACACGGTACCAACTCTCATCTATATTTCAGTAAGGTGTTTGACACTGTCCATCATAGAAGACTCATTAATAAACTGCAGTGTTTGGGACTGGATGTAAAAATAGTTGAATGGATAAGGCAATGGCTGAGTGACAGGAGACAGAGGGTGGTAGTCAATGGAGAGTATTCAGACGAAAGGAGTGTTACTAGTTGGGTACCTCAGGGATCTGTACTGGGGCCCATTCTTTTTAATACTGTTATTGGTGATTTTGCAAAAAAGGTCTTCAAGGTAATGTATGCCTTTTGCAGATGATACAAATAGGGAGGGAGTCACGAGTCTCACCTGAAAGAAGGACCATCAAGGGATATTTTCCTTAACTGAATTGTAGGAGAGTTTGAGTTGGTCTGTAGCTGTTGTGGTCCTCCTTACCCCGTCCCGCCAGTAGTTAGACTGGCTTCAGGGCGGTTGTGCATATATGAGGCGTGCAGAGGATAACATTGGGCGTTGCTCTGTTGTCATCAGAAGATGTGCCTCTGCCTTCTTAGGCCCTGTATAGCCGGGACTCGGGGATCAGTTGTAGCTTGAGTCCTGGCATTAGGTTGCTGGCTTCCTGATTCCTTCCTCTTGACCTTGCCTTTGCCTCAGCAGTCTCCTTCTGGCCTGTCTATGGGATTTCAGCATTACTCCAGGCCTGCCTTCTGAAGCTGATATTGGGACTGACCTTCAGGTACTGACCTCTGACTTTTGATAACTGGACTTGCACCTAATCTACCTGCCCTGACCTTGGCTTGACAACTGGACTTGCACCTATTCTGCCTGCCCTGACCTTGGCTTGACAACTGGACTTGCACCCAATATGCCTGCCCTGACCATGGCTTGATAATTGGACTTGCACCTACTCTGCCTGCCCTGACCTTGGCTTGGCAACTGGACATGCACCTAATCTGCCTGCCTTGTCCTTGGCTTTATAACAGAACTTGCACCTACTCTACCTGCCCTGACCTTTGGCATTGATACCTGGATTTGTACCTAATATTCCTGCCCTGACCTTGCTTTGCTTAGTGGGCCTGCATCTTATTCTAATGTGCCCTGACCTCTGGCACTTCTCCTGGACCCTGCTCTTTCTCTATCAGCTCCTGTATTTGCCTGCCTGATTCTGGCCTATTGCTGGACTTTATCTTTGGCTTTCAGGTACTATTCCTCCAAGTCACCCTGCTTATTGGGTTCCTACCTGTTATTATAGACTAACAGTTTTCTGCTAACCTCTGAGCAGCTACATCATCTCAGAGGTAACTTCCAGCAAGCTAACATTTTCTAACAGTAGCTAATGTTTGTAGGCTACCTACGTCATATGTTTTCCACACAGAACAGTGGTCAGAACCTAGACCAATGGGGAAATCAAGGCTTCCCAGTATGGATTTAATAGGGGACAGGGAAGGTGCAAGATTAAATTTCAATTTAAGATCTTTCCACAAGCTCAAAATATGTCCTAACACAGGGTGTGCTATGCAGAAGGAGATTGATGAGATATTAGAAATCCAGCAGAGTTCTGAGGGATTCATGCGATCTAAGATGCTTGTCAAAGTGCTGGTCCATCTTTTAGGCAAAGGGGGATTGAACCATTTGGCTATGGCTGCTGATTTGTAGTGTTTATGAAGGTCAGGAAGACCAAGACCTCCCTTGCGTAATTTCTGAGATAGTATGGATGGGCTCAGTCTCAGTGTTTTATTTGACCAGATGAAATTTATGATGATACGCTAAAAAGAGTCTGAAAAGTGCTTAGGGATATGGATTGGCATTGCATTCAAAATATACAGAATCTTTGGGAGAATCATCATCTTCTTGACTAAATTTCATCTGCCTACCCAAGATATAATTAGTGATTCCTATGTGGAGATATCTGTGGAGACTGAGTGGCGTAGTGGGGCTAGGTTGAGTGAGTGAATGGAAGATAGGTCCAGGGAGAGATAAATACAGAAGTATAATATGGATGAGGATGTCCATTTGAATTTAAGTTTGTCCTGTAGAGTAGAGACGATAGAGGGTGGCACTCCTATATTAAGAATCTCCGATTTACTGTAATTAATTTGAGCTTGGGAGAAGGAGTTATAATCCCCCAAGAACATAACTAAAGATGGAATAGAAAGGAGGAGTTGGTGTGGGTAAAGATAACATCATCAGCATATGTGGCTACTTTTAAGGTCTCAGACCTGTAGTCCAGACCAGTAATATCAGGTTTTAATCATACAAAAGTAAGGTTTTCTAATTATAGAACGAAGACTAGTGGAGATAGAGGACAACCTTGTCTGGTGCCGTTGGTTATAGGGAAAGAGATGGATAAGTTTATATTTAATAGCACACTCGCAGAGGGTTTGGAGAAGATCTCCTTATGCCGTAAGCATTAGAGGACCCATTTCAATATGTTGGAGGACTTTCTACAATATATTGACATTTAACTCTATAAAATACCTTTTTAGAACTGGTAGAAATAAATACTGTAGGATTTTTCTCTCTAGTTGCTTGGTGGATCAAGGAGAGTGCTGTGTCTGGCTTCCCTTCCAAGGATGAAGCCATGTTGGTCAGGATGAATCACATAAAAAAGTAAGGGTCGAAGGCTCGAAGCTAAGATATTAGCAAAAAACTTAAGGTGTACATTTAGTAAAAATATTGGTTGATATTTATTACAGATCTTAGGGTCTTTGTTAGGTTTGGAGATTACCACAATGTGAGTTTCCAGTGTTTTGGTGGGAAGTGCTGTCCAGACATGACTTCATTGAAGGCATCCTGTATATTAGGAATCAAAGTATTTTGGAGTTTCCTGTAATATAGTAATGAAAAGCCATCGGAGCCTGGGCTTTTACCTAGCACCATAGACTTAATTGTAAGGTGAATCTCTCTTTCTGATATTGGGAACTGTAGTGGCGCTCTATCCGCTCAAGTGAGTTAGGGGAGATGTGCTTTAGAGAGGAACTGACAAAGTCGACGGACCTGCTTGTCTGTTGGTTGAAATGTATCCTGTTGTAGGTTATTTAGTCCAACATAAAAATCCATAAACGCTTCTGCAATTTTAGGAAAGGTTTGAATGGGAGAGTTGGAGGTTGAGTGAAGCAATGATACTCCAGTCCATCTTCTTTTATGTTGTATGAAACGGGCAAGTGGTTTTCCACATTTGTTAAATGAAATGTATTGGTGGTATCAGAATCATATGTGTGATCTAATAGTATCTTTTCAGGGTAGAACATTAAGATCATCCTTGAGCTTAGTAAATTCAGTATATTCACTGGAAGATAGTGTTTTTTATGAGGTTTCTAAAGAGTGGATTTTGTGAGTAGGGTCTCAGTTTGACTCCACTTCTCCCACCGTTTGTTGGCAACAAGATTAATGAGAAGGATCCTCATAACATTTTTGTGTGCTTCCCAGAGAATCAGGTTACAAATATCAGGAGACGAGATGAACTTGAAGTATTCCTCTAAGCTGGCCCGAAGAGAGACATGGTCTATCAGATTATGAAGAATATTTTCATTTAGTCTCCAGATTTATGAAGGATCACAGATCCATGGCGGGGGGGAGGTGTAAAGGTAATGGAAATTGAGAGTGGTCAGTCAAGGAGGTAGTTTTAATATTGACTGAAGAGAGGTAACATAGTTGATGAGGCTGAAAAAGCCATGTGTCCATCAAGTCTAGCCCATGCCAAAAACACCCCTGTTGATCCAGAGGAAGGCAAAAAAAAGCCCTCTGGAGCAATTTCCTGACTCCAAATGGCAGTCAGATATTTCCCTGGATCAACAACCTATCTGCTTTGAAGCCATCTGTGATCATTTTCAATATTGTTCTGTGATAGATAGGCATACATTGCTTTTTTAAAAGCAGTTTCATTATCTGTAAGTACAACATCCCGAGGCAAAGAATTCCAAAGCTTTACCACCCTTACTGTAAAGAATCCCTGCCTTTGTTTTAGTTGAAATCTCTTTCCTCTAGTCTTAATGGATGACCTCTTGTTCTTTGCTCAGCTCTTTGTGTAAATAATTCATTGGATAGTTCTTTGTATTGACCTTGAATATAAGTGTAAATGGTAATCATATCACCCCTTAGATGTCTCTTCTCTATTATAAACAAACCCAGTTTGGCTAGTCTCTCTTTATAACTCAGATCCTCCAATCCCTTTATCAGTTTTGTTGCACGTCTCTGCACCTTTTCCAGTTCAGTAATATCTTTTTTTAGAACTGGCGCCCAAAATTGTACTCCATATTCTAGATGAGGCCTAACCAAGGATTTATAGAGACGTAGGATAATATTAGCATCCCTTGCTTCTACACCTCTTTTTATGCAGGCTAGTACTCTATTTGCTCTTACAGCAGCTGAGTGACGCTGCACACTGCTGTGAAGTCTATTGTCTATCAGTTCTCCTAAATCTTTCTCTTATGGGGATTCCTCAAGTAGTTTCCCATTTAGAGTATATGTAACAAGTTTGTTTCTACAGCCCAAATGCATAACCTTACATTTATCTACATTAAATGTCATCTGCAACTTTTCTGCCCATTCACTCAGTTTACCTAAATCCTTCTGCAGAGAAAAACGTCCAGCTGTGTATGTATTTCCTTACATAGCTTAGTGTCATCATCAAAGATTGAGATGCTACTTTCATTTCCCGCTTCTAGATCATTAATAAACAAATTAAAAAGCACTGGGCCCAGGACTGAACTTTGCAGAACCCCACTTATAACTTTAGACCATTTTGAAAAAGGTTCCATTTACAACAACTCTCTGCCATCTATCATTTCACCAGTTCTCAATCCATTTACAGATAACACCACCCAAACTGAAGCCTTTTAATTAAATTTAATTTAAACTGTTGTGAGCCACTGTATCCAAGGCTTTTGCAAAATCCAAGTATGCATCTATAACAATTACCCTGTCCATATTACTACTTACTCTTTCATAAAATGCAAGTAAATTAGTCTGACATGATCTATTCTTCATGAAGCCATGCTGATTCCTACTAATAATATTGTTTGTCTTCACATAGTTCTGAATACTGTCAGTTAGTAACCCTTCTAGTATCTTACCCACTACGGAAGTCAAGCTCACAGGTCTATAATTTCCTGGTTTGGATCTTGCTCCCTTTTTAAACAATGGAACTACATTAGCTTTCCTCCAGTCACAGTGCACTATGCCTGATGAAAGTGAATCAATAAATATTAAGTTTAATGGTCTTGCTATTACTGAACTAAGTAGCTTAAGTACCCTTGGGTGTATACCTAGAGGTCCAGATGCTTTTTTCACCATAACTTTTTCCTGTCTCTTTTGGACCTTGTCCTCAGTAAGCCATGTACACGATGGAGGAAATTCCGTGGTTTTGTCTGTTTGCCCATAGCCTGTCATTGCTGCTTCCTTTGTATATACTAAAACAAAGAATATGTTTAGGGTGTTAGCTATAGCCTTATCCTCACTAATCAGTTCACCTGTCTTAGTCCTAAGAGGACCAATATCAACCTTAACTTTTTTGATATTAATATACTTATAGAATTGTTTAGGGGTTTTCTTGCACTCATTTCCAATATTTCTTTTGTATTCAATTTTAGCTAGCTTAATTGCTTGTTTGCAGATTTTATTACATTCTTTATATCTATTTTTTTTTTTTTAAATGCTGCATCTGACCAGTTTGACATAAACACTTTAAAAGCCTGTATCTTATTTCTCATTTCCCCGCAAGGCTCGTAATTAGCCACATTGGTTTTATTTTACTCCTCTTGTGCTTATTCCCCAAGGGATTTTGAAAGGAAGGTCAATTGGTTAGTGTTGGGACAGTAAAGGGTTGAAGATGGTGCAGGGTTTCTTGTATATAAGGGCTCTGAGGAAGTCATATCTATCAGGGCCCAAGGCAGAGTGGCTCAGAAAAAGGTGGACATTGTAATGGAATTTCAATGCGTGAGAAATTCCTCATAAAAGGTCGGACTTTTTTCCCATCCCTAACCGTTACCTATTGGTCAAAAATACTTTTTTTTTAAAGTTATTATGAACTCTACTTTATTTTTAGACACACACAGTCCCTGCACCCCACCTGACCAAAGAGCTACTGGTTATCATTCAATGCTCCTAAATCATGCAACTCGAGGGAGGAAATGCACTAAGGGGAGATTATATGCAGATGTGGGTCAGGCAATGTGTGGTGAACACATTCCCTTTGTGATCGAGATACACACAACGCCATATGCAATAAGTATTAAATATGTCAGGGAGGATATCTCCATTAGCATGCAGTTTTGTTGAACTGCTGGAGACGTGGAAGGGATGCCATCCCTTATACATTCTCTATGCATACAGTCTTGCTCAGTGTTCAGAAACACCAATATGAAAATAAAATAACAAAAATCGAGATTAACCCTTTGAATGTCAGTGGGGTACACAACCCATATTAATTCTAAGAGATACTCAGCCTCCTCTTCTGTTACTTAACATATGAGTAATACTTTTTTCTTAGCTCAGATCCCAACATTACCAATCTGAGCTCCAGTAAAGAGCTCCATTATGAGAATGCAACAGAAAATGGGGCTTCTCCTTGTCTACAAAAGACATATGGAACCTGTGCACACATATGTACCACAGAGAAGGTTCCTATACCATATTCCTACTAAAACCACAACATTAGGGGGTAAACATTCACTCCAATCTGACAGTATTTTCCAACAAAGTTGTAATAATGTAGGTTGCCAGCCTACAATGGGATCAGGAGTTTGACCTTTTTATTGTTCCTCTCTCCTCAATGCAGGATCTAAAACTCAACCTCAGCTTACATAATGGAAACATTGAACCCAAACAAGACATTTTCCTTTACTCACACCGAGTTCATCCTCTATGGATTTCCTGGGATCTCAAAGTCTAGACGTTTATTGGCTATCCCATTCTTTATTATATACATTGTGATACTGACCGGTAACAGTCTAATTATCTATAAGATCTGGGTGGAAAAGAGCCTCCAATTTCCCATGTATTACCTCATATCTCTTCTCTTTCATGTCAACATCTCCTGCACGACAGCAATTGTCCCCAACATGTTAATGGGATTGGTATTTGGACTGGACCATATATCTCTTTGGGGCTGCCTGTGTCAGATGTTCTTTATGTATACTACGGTTATGTTTGAGTCATGTGTTCTCTTAATTATGGCCTTGGACAGGTATGTGGCCATCTGCAAGCCACTGCGGTACCATGACATTATGAGCAGACGCTTGCTGCTTCAACTGTCTATCGTTGGCTTTGTGCAGAGCTCTCTTTTTATTTCTCCAATAATTATCGTAGCTTCTCAAGTGCAGTTCTGTGCATCCAACACCATTCTGAACTTTGCCTGTGAGAACGTGCCTGTCCTGAATCTGGGGTGTGGAGATATCTCTAGAAACCATATTGTTGGACTTGTGGTGAGGATTCTTGTTACAGCCATGGACATCTGCCTCCTTCTCATTTCATACGTTAGAATTCTTTACATAGCAATGAAAATCGTTACTGGGAAATCCCGACACAAGACACTACACACCTGCAGCACCCACCTATTAGTGGTTGTACTGAACTATTCATGTGGCCTTTTGTCCTCTGTTTCATACAGGATGACCCTATCAACAGACATCCAAAATCTGTACAGCGCAATATATTATCTTTTTCCCTCTACTGTTCACCCGATTATCTATGGCTTCAGAATGGCTGAGATTAGAACATGTATAATCCAATCACTGAGAAGGAAATAAGTCCTCTCTTTCCTTCTGTGAAATAGGTACGAATAGGTAAGAATGCAAGGTACTTAGGAGTTTACAGGAAGATGATTGTTTGATTATACGGTCTTTTGATAAAGGGGGCAATGTAGTGGTACTGGATCGGGCGGATTATAAAAAGGAAGCTGAGAGACAACTGGGGGAGGTAGATGTTTACCAGGTGCTTAGACGGGATCCTACTTATATGTATAAACATGAGCTTTATACTATTATTGATTTTGGTTTAAGTGTTGGTGTGTTGAATAAAAGAGAATCTGAATTCTTAAAGGTTAATCATCCTATCACCCCAGTGTTTCATTACCTTCCTAAGACGCATAAGAGCTTGGTTAATCCAGTGAGTAGGCCCATTGTATCGGGCATTGGCTCTTTAAATGAGCCACTGTCCGAGATAGTGGACGCCTACCTTCAACCTATAGTGTCAGTGTTGCCTAGTATGTTGTTGGATACAAAACACCTTCTACAACTGATTTCCAAGATCAAATGGGACAACGATTGTGCTTGGCTTACAGCAGACGCCTCTTCTTTGTACTCCTCTATTCCCCACCAGAGGGGGATTGAGGCTGTCCGGTATTATTTGGATTATTTTTCGGATTATTCGGATAGCCTCAAGTCTTTCCTTCTCAGAAGTATCTTGTACCTGTTGACCCACAATTTCTTCAGTTTTGATGGGGTTTTCTATCTCCAGAGGTGTGGAGTGGCATTGGGGGCACGTTTTGTGCCCTCTTTTACCAACCTTTATATGGGTTGGTGGGTGTTTCTCCACATCTTTGGGGATCGGAACCCCTTTAGGGACTGTGTGAGATGGTATCGCAGGTACATAGATGATCTTCTGTTTGTGTGGAGGGGGTCCAGGGGAGAGGCTGAGATTTTTTGTTGATTATCTCAGTACTAATCAGGATAATCTTAGATTTACGTTTGAATTTCATGAGAGTCAGATTAATTTTTTGGACTTGACCCTCTTTTCTATAGTGGGTGAGGGATTGCATACTAGCCTCTATACCAAACCCATTTCGGGCAATAGCTTATTACATGCATCATCCTGCCATCCGGGGCACACCATCAGAAATATTCCCAAGGGACAATTTATTCGTCTACAACGGAATTGTTCCAATTTGAATTTTTATGATCGGGAGGCGAGTGTCCTTGGGGATAAATTTCTGGATAGGGGGTACCCGTTTGATGAGGTGGAACGAGTAAGTTTAGCTGCCAGAGGTTTGGATAGGAATGCTTTATTGTCCCAACCATCATGGAGAATGAAAAGAGGGACAAGCGGATTTCAGGGGGTCAGATTTGTTACTCAATTCAGTAATCAATTTTATAAGATACGGAGAATTATAGCGTCTTTGTTACCTATTTTGAAAACAGATAGGAGAGGCTGTACTATAGATAATAGAGTTTCTAAGAGCCTCTTTAGGTCTAAGAAAGATAGCCCCACCTGGCTCAAGTACGTGGGATGTTTTAAATGTGGTGGACAAGTGTGTAGAGTGTATACATATATGGATATTAGTTGTAGTTTTAAGTCAACAGTTACTGGACACACATACTCGATTGCCCACTACATTAATTGTAATTCCAAGTCAATCATTTATTTATTTACCTGCAAGGTTTGTCAGGTCCAGTATGTGGGACGGACGATTCACCCCTTAAAGGAACGGTTACGTGAACACCTGTATAAGATTGATATAGGAAATAGGGATTCTGCAGTGTCCTGACATGTCCTAGATCGACATGGTGGGGATATTTCTGTAGTTTCTTTTATGGGTATTGAACGAGTACAGGTGTCTTCGCATGGGGGCGATATCGTTCATCTGATTTCCCGGAGGGAGGTCTATTGGATTTTTACCCTGGATACTAGGTCTCCCAAAGGGTTAAATTCTGAATGGGATGTTGGCAATATCTTGTAGTATCCTTTATATTTTGTATTTAATTGTATTTTTACACCTTGTGTTTTGTTTTATACATGATTATGTGGATCTGTGTGGTTTGTTTGTATTTGATTAGATCGTATACATACATTGGTTGTTTTTAGTCCAATCACAGTCATTGATTGATCACATAGTAGTGTTTAAATATCCGTTATTTAGATAACGAGGATATCTATGAGTAAGTACCTGAGGGTATGAAACGCGTTAGATTAACATTGTTTCTTATACGTGTTCCCGGTGATATCAATGATATTTTAATAGAGGTTATAATAAAGATATATTTTTTTTATCTTCGGTTTGCCTATATTAAGTTTTGCTGTTAAGTGCCAGGACCTTTCTTTTTATGGTATCGATAATTGAGGTTGGGATCACCTCTATCCTTGAGCACCAGCTGGTCTTTTTACGGAGCAAGGTAAGCACAGCAACGTGTATCCCTTCAGTTATTTTCATTTTTGAATGTATGGGCATTTAGCGGGTTTTGAAGCTGTATATATACCATTAAGCCTGAGAATTGCACAGAAAATGTTTATAAGTGAGTCTTAGACTACAGTTCTCTGTAGGAGTGAGTCTTTGATTAGAGCTCTCCCTAGTAAAATGATGGGCAACCTCCACATGTTTTGTTACAGTTTGACCTGTAATAACTCTGGAACAAAGATTTTCCACACAGTGGCAGTGCACTTGTTTAACTGATAGAAAATGGGCATTTAAACAGGAAAATAATCTGGGGACATTATTATATAATCTGGATATTACTGAAATCTCTGAACTGGTAAATAGACTGGAAAAATCAGTTTATGAGCTAGCTGGACATTACAACATTATATCAACTGGTACATAATTCAGCCAAAACTGTATATAAAATGGACATTACAGGACTAAATAAACTGGTACATAATCCAACCAAAACTGTATATAAACTGGACATTACAGCACTATATAAACTGGTGCATAACCCAACCAAAACTGTATATAAACTGGACATTACAGCACTATATAAACTGGTACATAATCCAGTCAAAACTGTATATAAAATGGACATTACAGCACTACATAAATTGGTACACAATCCAGCCAAAACTGTATATAAACTGGACATTACAGCACTATATAAACTGGTACACAATCCAGCCAAAACTGTGTATAAACTGGTACACAATCCAGCCAAAACTGTATATAAACTGGACATTACAGCACTATATAAACTGGTACATAATACAGCCAGAACTCTATATAAAATGGACATTACAGGACTAAATAAACTGGTACATAACCCAACCAAAACTGTATATAAACTGGACATTACAGCACTAAATAAACTGGTCCATAATCCAGCCAAAACTGTATATAAACTGGACATTACAGCACTTTATAAACTGGTACATAATCCAACCAAAACTGTATATAAACTGGGCATTACAGCACTATATAAACTGTTATATAATACAGCCAGAACTCTATATAAAATGGGCATTACAGGACTAAATAAACTGGTACATAACCCAACCAAAACTGTATATAAAACTGGACATTACAGCACTAAATAAACTGGTCCATAATCCAGCCAAAACTGTATATAAACTGGACATTACAGCACTTTATAAACTGGTACATAATCCATCCAAAACTTATATAAACTGGACATTACAGCATTATATAAACTTGTATATAATCCAGCGAAAATTGTATATAAATTGGACATTACAGCACTATATAAACCGGTGCATAATCCAGCCAAAACTGTATATAAACTGGACATTACAGCACTATATAAACTGGTACATAATCCAGGCAAAACTGTATATAAACTGGACATTACAGCACTATATAAACCAGTAGACAATCCATTCAAAATTGCATATAAACTGGGTATTACAGCACTAAATAAACTGGTCCATAATCCAGCCAAAACTGTATATAAACTGGACATTACAGCACTTTATAAACTGGTACATAATCCAACCAAAACTGTATATAAACTGGGCATTACAGCACTATATAAACTGTTATATAATACAGCCAGAACTCTATATAAAATGGACATTACAGGACTAAATAAACTGGTACATAACCCAACCAAAACTGTATATAAACTGGACATTACAGCACTAAATAAACTGGTCCATAATCCAGCCAAAACTGTATATAAACTGGACATTACAGCACTTTATAAACTGGTACATAATCTATCCAAAACTTATATAAACTGGACATTACAGCATTATATAAACTTGTATATAATCCAGCGAAAATTGTATATAAATTGGACATTACAGCACTATATAAACCGGTGCATAATCCAGCCAAAACTGTATATAAACTGGACATTACAGCACTATATAAACTGGTACATAATCCAGCCAAAACTGTATATAAACTGGACATTACAGCACTATATAAACCAGTAGACAATCCATCCAAAACTGCATATAAACTGGGTATTAGAGCACTATATAAACTGGTACATAATCCAGCCAAAACTGTATATAAACTGCACATTACTGCACTATATAAACTGGGACACAATCCAGCCAAAAACTGTATGTAAACTGGACATTACAGCACTATATAAACTGGTACACAATCCAGCCAAACCCGTATATAAACTGGACATTACAGCACTATATAAACTGGTATATAATCCAGACAAAACTGTATATAAACTGGACATTACTGCACTATATAAACCGGTTCATAATCCAGACAGAACTGTATATAAACTGGACATTACAGCACTATATAAACTGGTACATAATCCAGAAAACACTTTATATAAACAGTACATTACAGCACTATATCAACTGCTAAATAATCTATCTAAAACTGCATATGAACTGGACCTTACAGCTCTATATAAACTGGTACATAATCCAACCAAAACTGTATATAAAGTGGACCTTACAGCTCTATATAAACTGGTACATAAGCCAACCAAAACTGTATATAAACTGCACATTACAGCTCTATATAAACTGGTACATAATCCAACCAAAACTGTATATAAACTGGACATTACAGCACTATATAAACTGGTATATAATCCAACCAAAAAAGTATATAAACGGGACATTACAGCACTATATAAACTGGTACATAATGTAACCAAAACTGTATGTAAACTGGGCATTACAACACTGTATGAACTGGTACATAATCCATCCAAAATTGTATATAAACTGGGCATTACAACTATAAACTGGCACATAATCCAACCAAAACTGTATATAAACTGTACATTAAAACACTATATAAACTGGTATTTAATCCAACCAAAACTGTTTATAAACTGGACATTAAAACACCATATAAACTGGTACATAATCCAACCAAAACTGTATATAAACTGGACTTTACAGCACTATATAAACTGGTATGTAATCCAGCCAAAACTGAATATAAACTTGATATTACCGCACTATATAAATTGGTAAATAAACCAGGTCAAACTGTATATAAACTGGACATTACATCACTTTATAAACAGTTACATAATCCAGCCAAAACTGAATATAAATTGGAAGTTACAGCACTATATAAACGGGAACATAATCCAGCCAAAACTGTATATAAAGTGGACATTACAGCACTATATAAACTGGTACATAATCTATCCAAAACTGTACATAAACTGGACATTACAGCACTTTATAAACAGTTACATAATCCAGCCAAAACTGTATATAAATTGGATGTTACAGCACTATATAAACTGTTACATAATCCAGCCAAAAACTGTGTATAAACTGCACATTGCAGCACTATATAAACTGGCACATAATCCAGCCAAAACTGTATATAAACTGGACATTACAATACTGTATAAACTGTACATAATCCATCCAAAACTGTTTATAAACTGGACATTACAGCTCTATATAAACTGGTATATAATCCAACCAAAAAAGTATATAAACTGGACATTACAGCTCTATATAAACTGGTATATAATCCAACCAAAAAAGTATATAAACGGGACATTACAGCACTATATAAACTGGTAAATAAACCAGGCCAAACTGTATATAAACTGGACATTACAGCAGTATATGAACTAGTACATAACCCAGCCAAAACTGTATATAAACTGGACATTACAGCACTTTATAAACAGTTACATAACCCAGCCAAAACTGTATATAAACTGGACGTTAAAGCACTATATAAACTGTTACATAATCCAACCAAAACTGTATAAACTGGGCATTGCAACACTGTATAAACTGGTACATAATTATCACGGTGCCCTTGCTTTCCCTCTGTGAATGGCGACATTATTATCACGGTCGTCCCCTGATTGGCTGGTCTTTATTGCTACCACTAGGGCTTGCCTATATATACTCTGGGATGTTCTCCCTTAGGTGCCCTTTCATGGTGAACGAGTTCCTGAGTCTGCTCTGTATCTTTGCTGTTTCGTGTATGACCTGGCTTGCCTGATGACGCTCCTGTTCCTGTGTTCTGGTTTATACACTCCGTTGCTGACTGTATCCTGGCTGAGAACCCGCTCCGTTGCTGACTGTATCCTGGCTGAGAACCCACTCCGTTGCTGACCGTATCTGGCTGAGAACCCACTCCGTTGCGGACTGTATCCTGGTTGAGAACCCACTCCGTTGCTGACCGTATTCTGGCTGAGAACTTGATCCATTGCTGTCTGTATCCTGGCTAAGAACCTGCACCACTGCTGACCTTATCCTGGCTGAAGAACCGCTCCATTGCTGACTGTGCTGGCTGTGAACCCGCTCCGTTGCTGACAGTATGCTGGCTGAGTAGCGCTCCATTGCTGATAGTATCTTGGCTGACAACTCGCTCTGTTGCTGACTGTCCTGGCTGTGAACCCGCTCCGTCTCTGACAGTATCCTGGCTGAGAACTTTTCAGCTGCTGACGGTGGCATGCTGCCTCCACATTGTGGCCGTTGTCCTCAGAGGATACCCATCCACTTGGAACTGTGTTAGTCTGAGCATACAGGTGACCCCGTGTGGTTACCGATTTCCTTTACCGTGCAGCGATTGTCAGTGTGCGCCTTGGGGTGCTGTTTCTATCGTCCTTAGGCTGAGCTGTGTGCTCAAGCTGCTCTACTGCCATCCGGTGGTGTGTACAATCGAAGTACGGGTGCGGCGTTGTCCATGCCGACTCAGTTACTCTGATCACTCTCTGTGTCTGTCTCACCAACATCACTGGGCTCACTCCTTTTGGGATTTTCAGTTTAGTTGGGCGTTTTCCATTAACCCTGTATGTACCTGGGGATTCCAGGTACAAGAGCTCTACCGTTTCTGACTGCAGAGTCTTGGACTCAGGAGCCAGCGTTGCACTTCCAGCTTACAGGTTGAGAGACACTGGTTACGTTCCAGTACTTACCTCCTCTGATACACCCCTTGCGTTCTAATGCTTTCCTGTAGCAGCTGCCTAGGTCTCCGTTAACCCTTTGTGGGTTGGGCTGCATGTACACGGTTGCCTCTGGTCAGTCGACTAGGGCCTTGGTCAGTGTTGCCTCGTTCCTGTTGGATCGGTACCCAGGTGTCTGGGTTGTGCCAGTCCTCTACTGTGTGCTCCCTGCCACTGTAGTCCTGTTGCCATTCCAGGACAGGGCATGCGTTGCCTTACCGGTTCAGCCAGAAGTCTGATTGTCAGCAAGTACCAGTTCTCTCCTGATATCCGTATGAGTTCCAGTGTCCAGACGTCTGGGCAGTCTGTCATATTGGTGTACCTTCTGTGTTGGCATCCTACCGTCTGCTTGGACTGTACTTTACGCCTCCTAGGTTGCCAAATACTGTTGGATGTATTGTCAGTACCCTACTGTATCATACATATCTTATTACTGTACTCCACCTTATTGTTCTGTTTATAGGTCCAGAATAGTGTTGAGCGAGCACCCCGATGCTCGGGTGCTCGGGTGCTCTGACCGAGCACCCCCTGAGGCTCGAGTGCTCGGCCGAGCACCCGAGCCCCATTGAATACAATGGGGCGACACGAGCATTACACCAGGCACCCCCTGCTCTGATGAGGGGAGGGTGCCTGGTCAATGCCCCCCTTCATCTCCGCAATGTCCCCCTTCATCTCCGCAATGTCCCCCTTCATCTCCTCTATGCCCCTCTTCCACAATGTCCCCCTTCATCTCCGCTATGCCCCTCTTCCACAATGTCCCCCTTCATCTTCTCTATGGCATAGAGGAGATGAAGGGGGACATTGTGGAAGAGGGGCATAGCGGAGATGAAGGGGGACATTGTGGAAGAGGGGCATAGAGGAGATGAAGGGGGACATTGTGGAAGAGGGGCATAGCGGAGATGAAGGGGGACATTGTGGAAGAGGGGCATAGCGGAGATGAAGGGGGACATTGTGGAAGAGGGGCATAGAGTCTATGCCCCTCTTCCACAATGTCCCCCTTCATCTCCGCTATGCCCCTCTTCCACAATGTCCCCCTTCATCTCCGCAATGCCCCCTTCATCTCCGCAATGCCCCCGTACCTCCAGTCCCTGGTGGTCCAGCGGAGCGTCTTCTGATCTGTGCCTCCTCCGGCACAGATCCCCGCCACCCGAACATGGCGGGCGAGCACATGGCGGTACTCGACGAGTACCGCCATGTGCCGAGCAGAGCGATGCTCGAGCCGATCCGAGCATCGGCCGAGCACGCTCGCTCAACACTAGTCCAGAACCAATACTCTTATATGCACTTTGTTCTAATAAAGCTATTTTAACCTTACCGATCTGTCTGAGTGTTCATCTAAAACCGTGACAATAATACAGCCAAAACTGTATATAAACTGGACATTACAGCACTATATAAACTGGTACATAATCCAACTAAAACTGTATATAAACTGGACATTACAGCACTATATAAACTGATACATAATCCAGGCAAAACTATATATTCACTGGACATTACAGCACTATATAACCTGGTGCACAATCTAGCCAAAACTGTATATAAAGTGGACATTACAGCACTAAATAAACTGTTAAATAAACCAGCCAAAACTGTATATAAACTGGACATTACAACACTATATAAACTGGTACATAATCCAACCAAAACTGTATATAAACTGGACATTACAGCACTATATAAACTGGTACATAATCCAACCAAAACTGTATATAAACTGGACATTACAGCACTATATAAACCGGTTCATAATCCAAACAGAACTGTATATAAACTGGACATTACAGCACTATATAAACTGATACATAATCCAGGCAAAACTATATATTCACTGGACATTACAGCACTATATAAATGGGTACATAATCCAGCCAAAATTGTATATAAACTGGACTTTACAGCACTATATAAACTGGTAAATAATCCAGCCAAAACTGTATATAAACTGGACAATGCAGCACTATATAAACTGGTACATAATCCAACCAAAACGGTATATGAACTGGACATTACAGCACTATATAAATGGGTACATAATCCAGCCAAAATTGTATATAAACTGGACTTTACAGCACTATATAAACTGGTAAATAATCCAGCCAAAACTGTATATAAACTGGACAATGCAGCACTATATAAACTGGTACATAATCCAACCAAAACTGTATATAAACTGGACATTACAGCACTATATAAACTGGTATATAATCCAGCCAGAACTGTATATAAACTGGACATTACAGCTCTATATAAACTGGTACATAATCCAGCCAAAACTGTATATAAACTGGTCATTACAGCACTATATAAACTGGTACATAATCCAGCCAAAACTATATATAAATTGGACATTACAGCACTGAATAAACTGTTAAATAAAACAGCCAGAACTGTACATAAACTGGACTTTACAGCTCTATATAAACTGGTACATAATCCAGCCAAAACTGTATATAAACTGGACATTACAGCACTATATAAACAGTTACATAATCCAGCCAAAACTGTATATAAACTGGACTTTACAGCTCTATATAAACTGGTACATAATCCATCCAAAACCGTATATAAACTGGACATTACAGCACTATATAAACAGGTACATAATCCAGCCAAAACTGTACATAAAATGGACTTTACAGCTCTATATAAACTGGTACATAATCCAGCCAAAACTGTATATAAATTGGACATTACAGCACTGAATAAACTGTTAAATAAAACAGCCAGAACTGTACATAAACTGGACTTTACAGCTCTATATAAACTGGTACATAATCCAGCCAAAACTGTATATAAACTGGACATTACAGCACTATATAAACAGTTACATAATCCAGCCAAAACTGTATATAAACTGGACTTTACAGCTCTATATAAACTGGTACATAATCCAGCCAAAACTGTATATAAACTGGACATTACAGCACTATATAAACAGGTACATAATCCAGCCAAAACTGTACATAAAATGGACTTTACAGCTCTATATAAACTGGTACATAATCCAACCAAAACTGTATATAAACTGGATGTTTAAGCACTAAATAAACTGTTACATAATCCAACCAAAACTGTATAAACTGGACATTACAGCACTATATAAACTGGTACATAATCCAGCCAAAACTGTATATAAACTGGAAATTACAGCACTATATAAACTGGTACATAATCCAGTCAAAACTATATATTCACTGGACATTACAGCACTATATAAACTGGTACATAATCCAGTCAAAACTATATATTCACTAGACATTACAGCACTATATAAACTGGTACATAATCCAGTCAAAACTATATATTCACTAGACATTACAGCACTATATAAACTGGTACGTAATGCAGCCAAAACTGTATATAACTGGACATTACAGCACTTATATAAACTGTTAAATAAACCAACCAAACTAGTTTAAAAAATGGAAATTAAGTGGACAAATTATGATATAAACTGGTCCTTACATCAGTGCATGAACTGTTCAATCAACGGGCCAGATTAGCATGTAAACTGGACATTATGGTGATATTTAAACTGGTAAATAAACTGGTTACATTAGTATATAAATGGGACATTATATCAGTGTTTAATACTGGTAAATAAAAACACAGGTTTGTGCAAGAATAAATTCCTCTTCTGCACCGTAGGGAAAAACCCCCAATCATTTAACCCTCTGAGTGCCAGAAAGGTATCCAAAGCATGTCAACACAATGCATCATGAGAAGGGTTAACCCCTGGAATGTTGATGCTAAAGACCTCTCTAGTATACAAGGGGTTAAATCAATGAGATTTTGCGGGGGTTGTTTCTTGCGCAATTACAGCCCTAGAATGATTCCAGTTTCTCTGTACATTAGCCTTCATGTGTTTAACCCTTTGAGTGCCAGAGAAGTATCCAAAACATTGCATTGTGAAGCACTGGATGTATTTCTCACACTCAGAGGTTATTAGATAAAACTAAATTAAAGGGATAATAATACTTTGTTTTATCTTTATTTTATTTTGTAGGCATTAATAAAACATGAAGAATGATATGTCTTATCTCTCAAACCTTTATGGTTTGAGAGATATTCACAAGCAAAGTTTCCCCTCCCGCCCCTTTTACCTAGTGTAAGCCATCTCTTCTCAGATGTGGAATCCAGTCCATAGACCAGACAGATAACAGCAGGGGACAATCTTCTTTCTATAAGAACAATGAAAGCCCTGCCCCCTTGACAAGTGTGTCAGTTTTTTCCCTTATCTTAATTGAAGATTGTCCCTCTCTGCAGTCTACCTGAGCACCTCCCTTCTGATCTGGTTGAACAGTGTGACATCAGTAAAAGGGGTGGGAGGGGGATACTTTATCATTGAATTACTCCTAAACTACAACTCTGACAGAATTGAAATAACACTCTCCAAAGTCCAAATACTATGATGATTAATTAGAGCTGCTTTTATTATGAAACATTACTATCCCTTTAAATCCTGGCCTATTAAAGACCATTGAAGGTCAGACTTGGACCCTCCCCCCCCCCCCACCCCACACACTATAAATATTTTTCATATAACGGTTTTCATTATAATTTTTATTCCAGTAATAGTCATATTTTAGGCAGCAGAAAAAAAAAATCCTATAAGCAATGTTTTTTTTTTTTTAATAAAAGTCTCCTTTAAAGGGGCAGTGTACCCTTAATATAAGCAACTGTGTTGTAGGGCTTTTCCTATACAGTAAAACAAAGCAATTCCCAAAGCTGAGAGATGTTTCTTTCAAAGTTGTTAACTCTTTGAGTGCCGGAGGCACTCAAATGTTTAAAAATATTAATTGGCATGTGAATATTTATACTGGATATGTGTACAGTTTATGTGTGTATCTGTTTTTTCTGACAGTGTAAACATTCCTGTGGCTCTGAATGGGTTAATAATAATGTAATTGTACAGTTGATGTATTTCCCACTTTGCTGCACTACCTGCCTGTGTGCTAATGAGTGGAATTCCACTGAGGGAGTGGGTTGTGTGAGTGTATAAATGGTGACAGCTCCGCACTGGATCTGCACAGAACATGGTACCAGTGAGTGTGTGCAGAGCATTTCATCTAAACCTCTACCACTGGGAATGACACCCAGTACTCACACTCACCCATACAGTCCTGTATCAGACAGAGCTGCTGGCTCATAAGGGACATGGGTAAGGTAAGAGTCATGTATGGGAGAATCATGAAGACGGACACTGTGGAAGGATTCGGAGGGGAACGTGAGTGATGATGTCGGATGGAGATGTCCTGCAGGTATCGGTGAGGGGTCAGCGGCTGCAATGTGGCCATAGGTACAAACACAGTGCAGATCTGCCCCAAAGGGAACACGTACCTATCCCCAAATTCTCCTTAAATGGAGATATTAGCCCCTTGGATGGTAAAGAGGCATCTAAAGCTTTACAGACCGCAGTCAACGGGTTAAAACAATGTGTAAATCAATAGGAATTTGGGGAGATTGTATTTCAGTCCTCTCGTGTAGTTGGTTGGTCACACGGTGTATCATTCGGGGGTTAACTGTTTGAGTGCCAGAGAGCAAACCACCGAATTGCACCTTAATCCACTGGATACCTCTATGATACTGAAAGGGTTAAAGGTTCCATTTATAACCTTGGGGGATATTTATTTCTCCCACACAATGAAGTTCCTTTTCCCCACAGTTACTCCTCTTTACATGGTGCGTATGGACCTCCATCTACACACGTCTGTTATACACCAGATACTGGAACGGAGGAAGCACTTTAATTCACCTTTTACTGTCCAGACTTCCCCACATGTCCCCTCTTGTACCACTGATGTAGTGTGAGTGAGCACTCACTGTACTGCATTTGCACTAGGAGAAAGGTGGAAGGAAAGGTCCGAGTCTCTCCTCTCCTTGCATCACTGATGTAGTGTGAGTGAGCACTCACCATAATGCATCTGCACTAGGAGAAAGGTGGAAGGAAAGGTCTGAGTCTCTCCTCTCCTTGGATCACTGATGTAGTGTGAGTGAGCACTCACCATAATGCATTTGCACTAGGAGAAAGGTGGAAGGAAAGGTCTGAGTCTCTCCTCTCCTTGGCTCACTGCTACAAGGTCATTTAAAGAAGTAACACCTACTATTAATAGCCCCTTTTACTATATGATGGGCAGAAAATCCTAATGTCCCCTATGAATTCTGGTATCATTTTAAAACGCCACTATTGGCCGACGTACAAAACGGCTCATTAAACATGTTGCCATCATGAAAAGAACGATATCAGAATCTCACCCCCCATGAAATGAGCGAGATTCTGATGTCGTGGCCTTAAGTGTCGCACATTGTAATTGTAACCTACTCACACTTCCAGTCTGCTGTTCCCTGCACAGGGGAATCATAGTCTCATCACTCTGCCTGCTTCAGTAGAAAAATTACTGTCATGTCCGCCCCCATAGACCCCACATCCAGGACTGACTGACTTATCTCCTCAACAAACACATAAGGGTGAAATCCATAGGGGCTATTAGGATTTTCAGGCCATCGTAAGGTAAGTGGAAGGTTATAATTAGGAGGTGTTAGTTCTAACTTAAAGTGAAAGGAACACTTTACAAAGGAGGGAGATTCTGAAAGAGATTTCAGAATCACTTAATCCTTGTGTTGGCCATTCTTCATTTAACCCTTTGCTGGCACGCAAAGGGTTAAAACTATCGATGTTAGGATCGTTCGCTTTATGTATCTGTTAGAAATCAGTGATTTTAACCCTTTGAGTGCCCAAGAAGGCTGTTGGGCTTAGAAGCAGGCAGCTCAATGCACATATTCCCCTTGTGTTTCCATTTACTATAATACAGAAAGAATGGAACCGCACTGTCTAATGTATATGAATCGTTAGAAGGATAAATATGCTCCCAGCTTATTCTTGAGGGATCCTAATTCTTCAACATAGGTTAAAACCCATCCTCGGGTGCTACCTCCACACATGACTACGTACTAGGGACCAACAGACCAAGAGTGTGTTGCAAGATGATATTTTACTGATCAAATATATTCCGCACACCTCATCTGTAACCATTAACCAGTTCAGCGCCAATTGAGGAGTGGAACACTAGTGTACTTAGGTTCAAACGTTACCTTTATTAGTGTTTTATAAAACCAATAGGATTGATTCTTAATTTAAAACCAGATCATGTGCACATACCTCCTGCTCCCCCGATCTTCTTATAGGGGGATATAGTTACTATACTACCACTTTCTAGTATTGCTGAATAGGGATAGGCAAAAAGTTTCTCCTCAAACTGAAAGTGGACAAAAATAGCACTTTCCACTTGGCGAAAAATTTCCAGCAAAAAGTGCAGATTTTCTGCTTTTTTTCCTGCTTTTTTCACCTAGCTCATTCCATTGAAATCAATGGGAACATAGAAGTTACATACAACACACAGCAAATATTATTTAATTTCCCAAAGGCATTGTATAAAAGGGGCATGAGGGGCCTGTGTTGGTGGGGTGTGGGGAAAGAATCCGTTGAACAGGAGATTACTTTTGGGGGGTTGTTTACTGAGATTGGGGGGCAAATAATAAAAAGTAAATTCTAAATAAAATAAAATAAAATAAAATCCATAAGACATGGTATAAAGGGGTCTGAGGAGGGGCCTGTGTTGGTGAATGAATGAATCATTTGAACAGGGAATTTGTTTTGGGGGGGGTTTCTTGACTGCTATTGGAGGGAAGTTAATAAAAAAATAAATTAATTTAAATAAAATAAGACATTTGTATTTAAAGTGACAGAGACAGGAACCCCTGACATCAGCTGCCACTGACTTGAAAGAGTATTTGGTAGAGGATGATTTGTTTGATTTGTTGTTAGAGGCCTTTGTAGGACTTAGACTTATTAGAGACCCAAGTCCTGAAGAAACATTGATTTGGTGGACTTAGGCTTGTTAGAAACAAACCCCCCAAAATTTTAATCTTTGTAGGGCTATGTTTTTTTTTGTTTTGTTTTTTTCAAAGCACAAGCCCTGAGAAAAAAATAAAAATGCCCTATTGGCCTAATGCCAGCAGGTCATGATGACCAGTGGCCACTGTCAAATGTCCTCCTGAGTTGCAACTGCTGTTCGTACTGCTGCTGCTGAGTTGTGTAAGCAGCAGGATGATTAGGCAGCTGAAAGGGAATGGGATCAACAATAGCAGTAACATGGAAGATGGGTGATGAAGGTTCCACTTGCCAAGACTGGCTCCAGTGATGATCCTGAGGCAGTAGCAGCACAATAAGTAGACCCCAATATATGTGGAGAAAAGAACAAGTTGACCATTAAATCTTCTCCACCTGCCCCTCCACCAAAATCATCATGGCTGTGTTGTTTTTAGAATATATATTTTTCCCTTGAGAACAGGATCTGTAGCTTCCATCAGCAACTGAAATGTGCACAGTGTGTGTGTAGGATAAATAACATCTGGGGGCACAACAGATTCCAAACACCATGACACCTGAAACCAAGTACTGCCACTGTCATTGTACCCCTTGTCCAGACCCCGCTAAGGACACATGACAACTTGCTGACAGTTTAATAGTGATGATGAACCCTCCCTGCCAGAATCCTAGCATATTCTGTGGGATGGAATCTCCTCAGATGCCACCTGATGACCTGGTATAGATTCTTCTCCACCACACTGACATGTGTGGTCAGTGCACCACACAGTGCGCAATGGGTAGAGATGAACTGTCACATCCTAACATTAACAGAGTGGCTATCATTTGGAGGGGGAGTTAACGATGAATGAGGTGGATTGGCAGGAGATGTACTTGTTTCCCTAGAGGAAGAAGGTGATGTTGATGGTGAGCTAGTTGTTTTGCTCGTCATGGGTTGTCTGGGTTTCTTTATTCTTCCTCCTCTTTGATCGCCACCTTTCTGGAGAGTCAGGGGGGTACAGTAACAGTGGTGCTAGATTTCTGTAATGGGTGTTTGGCTTTGTCATATTTGGAGTAAATGTCATGGTGTCTGTGTTTCATGTGTGTTATCAGGGCGGTTGTGCCAAGGTGTGTTCCCTCCTTTCCCCTTCTCACTAACTTGTCACAAATTTTGCCCTGTACCATTGTTGATGATGACTGCACTATTCCTGCCAGAAGAGGATAACAGTCCCACACCCATGACTTCTGGGGGGAGGGATAGGGAACAGGTGGAGAAGAATGGCCTCTTTCTTCTTCTCCTCCACATTGCCCTTCACTGTCTATGGCAGCGGATAATGTTTCTGCTGTTGCTGCTACTGCCTCAGATTTAGCCCTGCAGCTAGGATCAGGAGGAGTATTGCTACTGCTGTCAAGTGGAACCTTTCCTAGTTCCGCATTACTTGTTGACCCCATTCCCAATGTGTCCACTGTGGTCTGTGGCACACTAGCCTTATCCTCAGCACCCTGCTGCCCTTTCATCTCAGCAGCAGCAGAAGTTAGAGCAGTTGCAATTTCCGCTAATTTCAAAAGCTGACTGCTAGTAGTGGTGGTGATGATGCCCATCCTCATTCCTGTCTCCCATTCCTTCTCAGTTTCTGCTACAAAAGCCATCAATGTCTCTTCCACCGCAGCTTCTCCAACACTATCACCACCACTAGTCCCCATGTGCTGCTACTGCTCTATTCCAGACATCTCACTGCTGCTTGGAGGAGGTGACGAGCAATGTGACAGAGGGTGGCACTGGTGGCAGCAGGTTCAGCAATGACAGCAGGTTCAGTACTAGCAGCAGGTACAGCACTGGCAGCAGGTTCAGCACTGGCAGAAGGTTTAGCACTAGCAGCAGGTTCAACACTAGCGGCTGCAGGAACAGCAATGGTGGTACTGGCAGCAGGGGCAGCACGTCTTGCAGCAGGCACAGGCAGCTGACCTGTCCTGCTCTCACTACTACTACCCTTTTCGCCCTCTCTTCCCTTTCCTCCCTTACCATTCCATTTTCTTCCTTCGTTCCCATTCCCTTTTCTCCCTTCCTTCTCATTAAATTCCCCAAGATCCCTTGGGGTGATTTAGGGGGACTGGACAGCATTGGTTCAGTACTGCCAGTCACTTCCTCCTCCTCAGACTCAGTGGACACATAATAAGGGTCCTTCCAGTTCCTCCTTTTACTGATCATAGTGATAGGAGTCACTATAAGCCTCTCCTGACTCAATTTTGACAAAATATCACAAGAGAACATCACAGCACGTCTATCTCGCTCTGTAGCTGCTTCTATTGTGTCTGCCTTGAGAGAAAACGTCACATTTTTGTAGCGGAATTGCGAAAACAACGTAAATCAATGGGCGGAAACTTTCTAGCCATTGAAAAGATGGCAAAAAATTTGGGCCAATGGGCAAAAAATGCAAGAATTTTACCAGCTAGTTTTAAAGCATATTTTCCCACGAAAAAGAGGATAACAATGTGGTTTTCACAAACTGTCCAGCGGGAACACTGCAACAACTTTCACCCACCCCTACTCCTGGATCACAATTCTGTTTTTGTCACTTTAATAAAGGTATTTTGCATTTTTACATTTTTGTGTCTGTCTGGTTCCTGGTCCTTAAAGGGATAGTAGTGTCAGAAAAAAAGTATTAACTATATGGTAGATACAATTAAAAGAGAGTACTTGCACTTATTTGTATCTCTCAGACCGTTATGGTTTGAGAGATATAGGAAAATAAAGTTCTCTGGTCCCTCCCCTTTCTGCTTGATGAGCTGTAAAGCTGTCAGAAGCAGATTCTGGTTCCTGGATCAGACGGTGGCTCTTCAGCAGCTCCAGCATAGCGATACCTAAAAATAAATACTTCATTGGAATGGTCTACAACGTGTGTTTGCAAACCAGGCACACTTTGTAGACCGTTCCGATGAAGTATTTATTTTTAGGTATCTCTATGTTGGAGCCACTAAAGAGCCGCTGTCTAATCCAGGAACCAGAATCTGACAGCTTTACAGCTCGTCAAGCAGAAAGGGGAGGGACCAGAGAACTTTATTTTCCTATATCTCTCAAACCATAACGGTTTGAGAAATACAATTAAACGAGAGTACTTGAACTTATTTGTATCTACCATATAGTTAATACTTTTTTTCTGACATTACTATCCCTTTAACAGTACAAAGGTCCATGAACCCAGGAGGCGCAGGCAATCCACCAAATATTTTTTTCAGGCTGGACCAGGTAGACCAGCACATGGACCAGTTTGTGGCAGCCCTTCAGGCTTTGTTGTTCCGTACTGAGCATTTGGTTCCACCAGCATAACATCTCCCCTTGGGGAGAAAATACAGCCGTCCAAGTAGATGCACCTGCTGAGACTCCCTCTGGCTGCTGTTTTGTTCTGTCAGAGACATTGCCATGATGCGGAGGAAATGGTTAATTTTTTTTTAAAGGGATAGTAATACTTAAAATGTAAAAAAAATATGTTGTAGGGTTTATCCCCCTGAGTAAAACAAGGGTACTCCCACTGCTGAAAGATGTTTCATTCAAAAGTTATTAATTTTCAAAGTTGAATTTTTTAGGTGCAATATCACAGTGGCCTGAAATTGTACAGTGGCGCTGTTGCTACATGATCCTATGGACAACTCTGGTCAGTTGACCATAAATCTCCATAGGATGGTGTAGCAACAGCGCCACTGTACAATTTCAGGCCACTGTGATATTGCACCTAAAAAATTCAAGTTTGAAAATTAATAACTTTTGAATGAAACACCTTTCAGCAGTGGGAGTGCCCTTGTTTTACTCAGGGGGATAAACTCTACAACATATTTTTTTTTACATTTTAAGTATTACTATCCCTTTAAACCTATTTCTCTAAAAATCTGTGTTTTAAAATGTGTTTAAATTACCTCATGTAACAGAGACAATGTGCTTCTCTTCCTCAATGGAGGGGGAAAATATCTAAGTGAGTTTTATGGTGATTGATATTCTGTTGGAGACAAAATGTCTGGGAAAAAGATGTACTCCCATGTGAGAAAGGCTGGTAGAATGACAGGTTTATACGGTCTCTGCTAAACTTCTGATCTCTCCCTTTTGAGATGAATGCCAGGCCAGATGTCATTACTAGTGTTTCTCAAATTATCAGGAAAAATTCTAATGTAGAGTGAGAGCGACACCTCCAGTGTAAATAGCGTTATTGCAGGTGCATTGGAATACTTTAATATTATTATCATAATTTATGCATGATGTCATATGGAAATGAAGGATTAGGAGCATCCAATCAGATAATGTCACTGTATGATGAGATGGTCCTTTAACCAATCAGATTCTGATAAGAAGGAATTTCATATAATAAATATGCAAGTCGAGAGAGAAAGGGGGTATTTTCCTCTTGAGTCTTGGATGGTCTTTCCTCTTGGTTACTGGCTCTTCAATTCCTGCTATGTTTTCCTGCTAAAGAAATCCTAAGAAATCCAAACTTATTGGACTGGTAACTATATATCTTTCCTTATTTAAATTCTGCAAAATTCAGAATCAAATATATATTTCTACTATATTTGAAGAAACATAATTTTTCTTATAATTTGTCTTAATTGGACTGGCCAGCCATTTGGGGTTAATTATAATAAGCTATATTAGCTATAGAAATTATTGAATTAAGCAGAATTTCTTTATTTATTTATTGGTAAATTATCCTATTTTGCCAGATAAGACTAAAATAGTTTATAGCAGTAGATATATAAATAGCTTGGTTTATATATTAGTTAATATAATTTCTGTTATTTCTAGAATATTGTGTTTCTGGAAAGATTATAATAGCTAATATTTGATCTGGGGAATTCTTTTGAATTCGGTTATTAACCCTTTAACTGCTATGTGTCTATTTAATTTGCGGTGTTTCTTTGGATTTCTTTGTGAATGTTTTGGGTCTAAAACTTTTGTAAAGTGAAAGTTTTTTTTAAACTGTCACTAGACAAAAGAAGCAGCCTTCTGGGTGTGGCACCCTATCTTAATAAGTGGATTAACCCTTGAAGTACCCTATAGGTTTTACATAATATTGCTATAGTCATATTTGTGATATATGTTGCACGAAGTTTAATAAACTGTCTAGACATATATTATTGAATTGATTTGAAGTATTTTCTGGTATAATCTGTTATTGACTATATTAAATGCAATTTATATGTTTTATTCAGAAGGTATGCAAGATTTGTAATCAGTAGATAATTAAATTATAGTGATCTAAAACTGGGGATTCTATTCCAGTTAGTCTTTATATTTGGATATTTTATATGGTATAAGGGAATTGTCAGAGGACCTGGCTTAATATTAAATCTAATTCACCTGACAACCTACCTTAAACCTCAATTAGTATAGTTTATACAGTTTCTGGGGCAGAGGTATTCATATACACTGCTGCCAACTGTATCTTATTAATTGTAAGGATCAATTATCCTTTTCTATGCTGATGAGTTCAATTATTGTTATCTATACCTCTGAATATACCTATGTGTGGTTAACCCTTTAAATGCTGGTAATCCTCACGGTGATAATTGTGGTTTGAGTTACTATATATCTATTGTAATTCCTGATCACTCATTTATATCATTGGTGTTTACCCTTTATATATAGTATATTGTATTTAATAAAATATATATATTTTTGCACACATATGCGGGATTGATTATTTTAATCAATTCTTTACTGTGAAGTAGAGTGTCAATACATAATATTGTGTAAAGTTCTCAAAATTATTTAATATTGTCATTTATCTATTTATGTGAAGATATCCAACCTGATTTGTTCTCTTGTTTTAACCCTTTGGATACCTTCAACATAATTGGTTCGACAGTACCTATTAATCTCCATACCAAAGTACTTTCAAACTACCATAATACTAAGTCAGCAGGTAATCCTGGAAAGAACCAGCTTCTCTGGTCGGTTTCCAGTCTCTTCTTGTGGCCAGAACTTAGCAAATATATTGCAGCCTTTGTCGCTGCCTGTCTAGTCTGTGCGCAGACTAAATCACCCCGTCAGCTTCCAGTGGATCTTCTCCAACCCATACCCAATGGGGAGAAGCCATGGTCACACCTTGCCATGGATTTCATAGTCGACCTCCCTTTTTCTAACAGTAACACAGTCATCCTCATGGTTGTTGACGGATTTTCTAAGATGATTCACTGCATACCATTCAAAAAACTACCATCCGCTAAAGAGTTGGCTATGGTCTTTATCAAAGAGGTCTATCGGCTACACAGGGAACCTAAAGTAATAGTTTACGACCGAAGTAGCCAGTTTGTCTCAAGATTCTGGAGGGCCTTCTGTGCACAACTAAGTATCCAACTTTCCTTCTCCTTTGCCTATCACCCGCAATTGAACGGGGCCGCAGAAAGGGCTAATCAAGCCTTGGAACAGTTCCTGTAATGCTACATATCAGACCATCAGAATAATTGGCTGGACCTGCGGAGTTTGTTCATAACAGTGCTGTCTTGGCTTCTACCCAGCTCTACCCCCTTCATGGTGAATTACAGGTATCAACCCTCCATGATTCCAGATTTATTTGCTCCCCAGAAGATTCCGGCACTGGAGGATCATCTCCAGCAGATCCGTGTCCCATGGGTGCAGGTCCAAGAGTCGTTTGCAACACTCACAACTATGCCAGGAGCTCCAGGCTAATCGTAAAAAGCCTACCCACATCCTCCTTCCAGGTCAGGGAGAGGGTCTGTTTGTCCTCCGGAAATCTCCACCTCCGAGTGCCCTCTCAGAGATTGGCTCCCCGATTTGTGGGGCCTTTCCATATCCTCTGACGTGTGAACCCTGTGGCCTATGCCCTAGACCTCCCTCCCAATATACGGATACACAATGTGTTCCATGTCTCGCTATTGAAAATTATGATATGCAATCGTTTTACTACGGTCACTCCTCAACCCTGTCCGGGGCCCGTTGAAGGCCATGAGGAGTTTGAGGTGAACTCCATAGTCGATTCTCATAGGTTACGAGGGAGGGGTCAGTATTTGGTCCATTGGAAGTGGTACGGTCCAGAAGAGAGATCATGGATTCCAGTCGCTGACATGCATGCCCCTGCCCTCCTCCTTGCTTCCTATGCATGCTTCCCCCATAAACCTGGTCCTTCCCCGCCGGAAGGTTGTTGGGGGGTACTGTCAAGGTTTGGCTGAGCTGCTCTAACTCTGCTGTTGATTCTGTTGTCTGAGCTAATCTAGAGCTCTGTTATCCATTGCTGCTGCCTTCCGAGTTCCTGGGACAGGCTGAATCAGCTGACCTCTCTAATGACTCATCTCACCTGTCCTGATTGCCCTTGAGTTTGTTGCTGCTTATCACGGTGCCAGTGTTCCTGCTCTGACAGCAACATTGTTACTGTGCCTAATTTCCATGCTGCCTTGTCATTGGCCTGACATCTTTGCTCCACCCAGGGCTTGCCTTTTTTTTAATCCTGTCACATCTATTCTAAGGCGCCCTTTTGTGGTGTATCTGAGCCTTACGTTTGTTACTGTGTTGCTGTTCGTGTATGACCCGGCCTGCCTGACGACGTTCCTGTGTTTCCTGAGTACTGCTCCGTTTCCGACTGATCTAGCTGAGAACCCGCTCCGTTACCGACTGATCTGGCTGAGAACCCGCTCTTTTGCTGAACTGATCTGGCTGAGAACCTGCTCCATTGCTGAACTGATCTGGCTGAGAACCCGTTCCGTTGCTCAACTGATCTGGCTGAGAACCTGCTCCGTTGCTGAACTGATCTGGCTGAGAACCCGCTCCATTACCGACTGATCTGGCTGAGAACCTGCTCCGTTGCTGAACTGATCTGGCTGAGAACCTGCTCCGTTACCGACTGAACTGGCTGAGAACCCGCTCCGTTACCAACTGATCTGGCTGAGAACCCGCTCTGTTGCTGTACTGATCTGGCTGAGAATCCGCTCCGTTGCTGAACTGATCCGGCTGAGAACCCGCTCCATTACCGACTGATCTGGCTGAGAACCCGCTCTATTGCTGAACTGATCTGGCTGAGAACCCGCTCTGTTACCGACTGATCTGGCTGAGAACCTGCTCCGTTGCTGAACTGATCTGGCTGAGAACCCGCTCTGTTGCTGTACTGATTTGGCTGAGAATCCACTCCGTTGTTCAACGGATCTGGCTAGAACCCTCTCTGTGCTAGGCTGCCTAGCTATTGAGCAGTGCCTTTGCTCCTGACTAGTCTGTGCTTCAATTCATTTGTAACTAGTCCCGGCTAAGCCATTGTCCTGTTGCCATCCGTGCATGGCTATACCTCCTCCGTTGTCTTAACTGGCCAGCATTGCATTCGACGGATTCAGGTTGCCTAGTTGGGGTGCGCCGCGTGGCGCTTATCTTATTTTGTTGACCGTAGGCATAGCATTCGTGCTATAGCCACTTACTCCTACCGCCTGTGGTGGTGTGTACACGTGAAGTACCGGTACAGTGCTAGCAAGTGCTGACTGAGTTACTCTGATCTCTCTGTGTCTCCCTCTGCACTATTGCTGGGCTCACTCCCAGTGAGAGTTCCCGTGTATCTCTGGGTGTCTCCTGTTAACTAGTTCTGTGCCTAGACTGTCTAGGCCCTCCTTGTGCTCCTTCGTATTGCAGTGCCTGGGCTAGGGCCAGCACTTGAATTAGCACGCACTTCCTGATGTGCGGAGACCCTGAGCTCTTATCCCTGTCTAGTGGCCATCGGGCCTACAGCCAGCATTTGGGCTTGTTCCATTGTGCTGTGAGGGGACACCTGTGGCCTTCCAGTGTTGCCTACGATCCACCCCTAGCACTCTAGGGTTTACCATTTGTAAGTGGTGGCCTCGGTCACCCTGGGACCCAGTCCTGTTGTCAATGTTGCCTCGTTGACTCTTTGGGTTTTGTGCCACCCAGGCATCTGGGTCTCGTGCCAATTACCATCTCCAGGACTGCCTGCCATCCTTTGTCCTGTTGTCAGCCGGGGTCCAGTAGCATGATCTCTCCAGGTTCTCTAGAGGAGGGTTGCCTGCCTTTGATACCTCCTGTTCCTGTATCCCATCTCAGTCATTCTATTTACTGTCATTGCCTTATTGACTATATACATAGTGTTGTTTCGTATTGTGGGCCTGCGGCCTTATTCCTTGTATGCACTTTACTCAATAAAGTCATTTTAACCTTACTGTTCTATCTGAGTGTTCATCAAAAACCGTGACACTGCTGGCTGCTGTGGATTCCTGTGCTCCTGTTTATCTGTGTATGACCTGGCTTCCTCTGATGATCCTTCTGGCTCCTGACTCCTGGCTGTTCCTGACATCACGGACTCCTGTGTTCCTGACTCTGGCTTGGCTGAGTACATGTTTTAGTTCCTGACCCTGGATTGTCTTTTGGTTTATGCTCCTGGATCACGATTCTGTTTTTGTCACTTTAATAAAGGTGTTTTATATTTTTACATTTTGTGTCTGTCTGGTTCCTGCTCCTTAACAGCAGCTTAAATAGTACTAAGCCTCACAGCATGCACACAGGCAGCTTACATAGTACTAAACCTCACAGCATGTACACAGACAGATTACATAGTACTAAACCTCACATCATGTACACAGACAGATTACATAGTACTAAACCTCACACCATGTACACAGACAGCTTACATAGTACTAAACCTCACACCATGTACACAGACAGCTTACATAGTACTAAACCTCACATCATGTACACAGACAGATTACATAGTACTAAACCTCACATCATGTACACAGACAGATTACACAGTACTAAACCTCACAGCATGTACACAGACAGATTACATAGTACTAAACCTCACACCATGTACACAGACCGATTACATTGTACTAAACCTCACATCATGTACACAGACAGATTACATAGTACTAAACCTCACACCATGTACACAGACCGATTACATTGTACTAAACCTCACAGCATGTACACAGACAGATTACATAGTACTAAACCTCACACCATGTACACAGACCGATTACATTGTACTAAACCTCACAGCATGTACACAGACAGATTACATAGGACTAAACCTCACATCATGTACACAGACAGCTTACATAGTACTAAACCTCACACCATGTACACAGACAGCTTACATAGTACTAAACCTCACATCATGTACACAGACAGATTACATAGTACTAAACCTCACATCATGTACACAGACAGATTACATAGTACTAAACCTCATACCATGTACACAGACCGATTACATTGTACTAAACCTCACATCATGTACACAGACCGATTACATTGTACTAAACCTCACATCATGTACACAGACAGATTACATAGTACTAAACCTCACATCATGTACACAGACAGGTTACATAGTACTAAACCTCACACCATGTACACAGACAGATTACATAGTACTAAACCTCACATCATGTACACAGGCAGCTTACATAGTACTAAACCTCACAGCATGTACACAGACAGATTACATAGTACTAAACCTCACATCATGTACACAGACAGATTACATAGTACTAAACCTCACATCATGTACACAGACAGGTTACATAGTACTAAACCTCACACCATGTACACAGACAGATTACATAGTACTAAACCTCACATCATGTACACAGGCAGATTACATTGTACTAAACCTCACATCATGTACACAGACAGATTACATAGTACTAAACCTCACATCATGTACACAGACAGATTACATAGTACTAAACCTCACATCATGTACACAGACAGGTTACATAGTACTAAACCTCACACCATGTACACAGACAGCTTACATAATACTAAACCTCACAGCATGTACACAGACCGATTACATTGTACTAAACCTCACATCATGTACACAGACAGATTACATAGTACTAAACCTCACACCATGTACACAGACCGATTACATTGTACTAAACCTCACATCATGTACACAGACAGATTACATAGTACTAAACCTCACATCATGTACACAGACAGATTACATAGTACTAAACCTCACACCATGTACACAGACAGATTACATAGTACTAAACCTCACACCATGTACACAGACCGATTACATTGTACTAAACCTCACATCATGTACACAGACAGATTACATAGTACTAAACCTCACATCATGTACACAGACAGGTTACATAGTACTAAACCTCACAGCATGTACACAGACAGATTACATAGTACTAAACCTCACATCATGTACACAGACAGATTACATAGTACTAAACCTCACATCATGTACACAGACAGGTTACATAGTACTAAACCTCACACCATGTACACAGACAGATTACATAGTACTAAACCTCACATCATGTACACAGGCAGCTTACATAGTACTAAACCTCACACCATGTACACAGACAGATTACATAGTACTAAACCTCACATCATGTACACAGACAGATTACATTGTACTAAACCTCACACCATGTACACAGACAGATTACATAGTAATAAACCTCACAGCATGTACACAGACAGCTTACATAGTACTAAACCTCACACCATGTACACAGACAGCTTACATAATACTAAACCTCACAGCATGTACACAGACAGATTACATAGTACTAAACCTCACACCATGTACACAGACAGATTACATAGTACTAAACCTCACATCATGTACACAGACAGCTTACATAATACTAAACCTCACATCATGTACACAGACAGATTACATAGTAATAAACCTCACATCATGTACACAGACAGATTACATAGTAATAAACCTCACATCATGTACACAGACAGATTACATAGTACTAAACCTCACACCATGTACACAGACAGCTTACATAATACTAAACCTCACATCATGTACACAGACAGATTACATAGTAATAAACCTCACATCATGTACACAGACAGATTACATAGTAATAAACCTCACACCATGTACACAGACAGATTACATTGTACTAAACCTTACATCATGTACACAGACAGATTACATAGCACTAAACCTCACAGCATGTACACAGACAGATTACATAGTAATAAACCTCACACCATGTACACAGACAGATTACATAGTACTAAACCTCACACCATGTACACAGACAGATTACATAGTACTAAACCACGCACCATGTACACAGACAGATTACATAGTACTAACCTCACATCATGTACACAGACAGATTACATAGTACTAAACCTCACACCATGTACACAGACAGATTACATAGTACTAAACCTCACAGCATGCACACAGACAGCTTACATAGTACTAAACCTCACACCATGTACACAGACAGATTACATAGTACTAAACCTCACATCATGTACACAGACAGGTTACATAGTAATAAACATAACAATGTACACAGACAGATTACATAGTACTAAACATAACAGAATGTACACAGACAGATTACATAGTACTAAACCTCACACCATGTACACAGACAGATTACATAGTACTAAACCTCACATCATGCACACAGACAGCTTACATAGTACTAAACCTCACATCATGTACACAGACAGATTACATAGTACTAAACCTCACATCATGTACACAGACAGATTACATAGTACTAAACCTCACACCATGTACACAGACAGATTACATAGTACTAAACCTCACATCATGCACACAGACAGATTACATTGTACTAAACCACACACCATGTACACAGACAGATTACATTGTACTAAACCTCACAGCATGTACACAGACAGATTACATAGTACTAAACCTCACATCATGTACACAGACAGATTACATAGTACTAAACCTCACATCATGTACACAGGCAGATTACATTGTACTAAACCTCACATCATGCACACAGACAGCTTACATAGTACTAAACCTCACATCATGTACACAGACAGATTACATAGTACTAAACCTCACATCATGTACACAGACAGATTACATAGTACTAAACCTCACACCATGTACACAGACAGATTACATAGTACTAAACCTCACACCATGTACACAGACAGATTACATAGTACTAAACCTCACACCATGTACACAGACAGATTACATAGTACTAAACCTCACATCATGCACACAGACAGATTACATTGTACTAAACCACACACCATGTACACAGACAGATTACATTGTACTAAACCTCACAGCATGTACACAGACAGATTACATAGTACTAAACCTCACATCATGTACACAGACAGATTACATAGTACTAAACCTCACATCATGTACACAGGCAGATTACATTGTACTAAACCTCACATCATGTACACAGACAGATTACATAGTACTAAACCTCACATCATGCACACAGACAGATTACATTGTACTAAACCACACACCATGTACACAGACAGATTACATTGTACTAAACCTCACACCATGTACACAGACAGATTACATAGTACTAAACCTCACATCATGCACACAGACAGATTACATTGTACTAAACCACACACCATGTACACAGACAAATTACATTGTACTAAACCTCACATCATGTACACAGACAGATTACATTGTACTAAACCTCACATCATGTACACAGACAGATTACATAGTACTAAACCTCACATCATGCACACAGACAGATTACATAGTAATAAACATAACAATGTACACAGACAGATTACATAGTACTAAACCTCACAGCATGTACACAGACAGATTACATAGTACTAAACCTTACATCATGTACACAGATTACATTGTACTAAACCTCACACCATGTACACAGACAGATTACATAATACTAACCTCACATCATGTACACAGACAGTTTACATAGTACTAAACCTCACATCATGTACACAGACAGTTTACATAGTACTAAACCTCACACCATGTACACAGACAGATTACATAATACTAACCTCACATCATGTACACAGACAGATTACATAGTACTAAACCTCACATCATGTACACAGGCAGATTACATAGTACTAAACCTCACAGCATGTACACAGATTATATAGTACTAAACCTCACAGCATGTACACAGACATCTTACATATGAAAATGCAACAGAAAAAAAGTACTTTTCCCTGACTACAAAAGACATGTGGAACCTGTGCACACACATATGTACCATAGATAAGGTTCCCATTCCATATTCCTACTAAAACCACAACATTAGGGGGTAAACATTCACTCCACTCTGTCAGTATTTTCCAACAAAGTTGTAATAATGTAGGTTGCCAGTCTACAATGGGATCAGACATTTGACCTTTTTATTGTTCCTCTGTCTTCAATGCAGGATCTAAAACTCAACCTCAGCTTACATAATGGAAACATTGAACCCAAACAAGACGTTTTCCTTTTCTCACACCGAGTTCATCCTCTTTGGATTTCCAGGGATCTCAAAGTCTAGACGGTTATTAGCTATCCCATTCTTTATTATATACATTGTGATCCTGACAGTTAACATTATAATTATCTATAAGATCTGGGTGGAAAAGAGCCTCCAATTTCCCATGTATTACCTCATATCTCTTCTCTTTAATGTCAACATCTCCTGCGCAACAACAATTGTCCCCAACACGTTAATGGGCTTCTTATTTGGACTGAACCATATATCTCTTTGGGGCTGTCTGTGTCAGATGTTCTTTATCTATACCACGGTTATGTTTGAGTCATGTGTTCTCTTGATTATGGCCTTGGACAGGTATGTGGCCATCTGCAAGCCACTGCGGTACCATGACATCATGAGCAGACGTCTGCTGCTCCAACTGTCCATCGCTAGCATTGTGAAGAGCTGCCTTTTTATTTCTCCAATAATTATCGTAGCTTCTCAAGTGCAGTTCTGTGCATCCAACACCATTCTGGACTTTGCCTGCGAGAACGTGCCTCTCCTGAATCTGGGGTGTGGAGATATCTCTAGAAACCATATAGCTGGACTCGTGGTGAGGATTCTTGTTACGGCCATGGTCATCTGCCTCCTTTTCATTTCATACATGAGAATTATCTACATAGCAATGAAAATCGTTACTGTGAAATCCCGACACAAGACACTACACACCTGCAGCACCCACCTATTTGTGGTTGTACTGAACTACTCATGTGGTCTGTTCTACTCCTTTTCATACAGGATGACCCTATCAGCAGACCTCCAAAATCTATACAGCGCAATATATTATCTTTTTCCATCTACTGTTCATCCGGTTATATATGGCTTCAGAATGACTAAGATTACAATTTGTGTAATCCAATTATTGAGAAGGAAATAAGTCCTCTTTCTCCTGTGAAATGTGAATTTTGGGTTGATCAGATGACACGGCTGGAAGTACAGCTGGTGTGCACACTGGAAAGGAATTCTAAGCTCATAAAACAATGCCCATGGCATCTCCCCCAAATCACTCACAATCATCCCCATCCAGTATTACCTGGAAGAGAAAATATCAGTAAACATTTTTGATAAATATATGGTGTCCAGAGTGGAAGGCTTTTTCTACAGCTTTCTGTATAAGTGTGACTTAGACTATAATTCTCTGTAGGAATGAACCTTAGGCTACAGCTCTCTGTAGGAAGGAGCTTTAGACTACAGGTATCTGCAGGAATGAGTCTTAGAGTAAAGCTACCTGTAGGAATGAGCCTTAGACTAAAGTGCTCTGTAGGAGTTAGGCTTTGGCTTCAGCTCTCCATATTAGTGATCTGTAGACTACTGCTCTCTGTACGAGTGAGCCTTGGACTATAACGCTCTGTAGGAGTAAGCCTTAGACTACAGCGCTCTGTATGAGTGAGCCTTAGACTACAGTCCTCTATAGGAATCAAATTTAGACTATAGGTCTCTGTAGAAGTGAATCTTAGTCTACATCTCTCTGTAGCATTGAGCCTTAGACTAAAGATCTCAGTAATACTTTGCCTTAGACTACAGCTCAAATAGGAGTGAGCCTTAGTCAACAGCTCTTTGAAGAAGTGAGTCTTAGATTACAACTCTCTGTAAGAGTGAGTCATAGACTACAGCTCTCGGTAAGAGTGAGCCCTAGACTACAGCTCTCTGTAGGAGTGAGCCTTAGAAAACAGCTCTCTGTAGGAATGAGTCATAGACTACAGCTCTCTGTAGGAGTGGGTCATTGACTACAGCTCTTTGTAGGACTGAGTCATAGACTACAGCCCTCTGTAGGAGTGAGCCATAGACAAGAGCTTTATGTAGGAGTGAGCCTTAGACTACACCTCTCTGCAGGAGTGAGCCATAGACTACAGGTCTATGTGGGAATGAGTCTTAGACTACAGGTCTCTGTAGGAGTGAGCCATAAACTAAAGGACTCTGTAGGAATGAGTCCTAGACTACAGCTCTCTGTAGGAGTGAGTCATAGACTACAGCTCTCTGTAGGAGTGAGTCATAGACTATAGCTCTCTGTAGGAGTGAGTCATAGACTATACCTCTCTGTAGGAGTGAGTCATAGACTACAGCTCTCTGTAGGAGTGAGTCATAGACTATACCTCTCTGTAGGAGTGAGTCATAGACTACAGCTCTCTGTAGGAGTGAGTCATAGACTACAGCTCTCTGTAGGAGTGAGTCATAGACTATAGCTCTCTGTAGGAGTGAGTCATAGACTACAGCTCTCTGTAGGAGTGAGTCTTAGATGAGATCTCTCCCTAGAAAATGATGGGAAACATGCCTATGTTATGTTACAGTTTGAGCTATAATACGTTTGGAACAAAGAACTTCCAAGCAGTGGCAGTATACCTGTTTTAATTGACAGAAAATGGGTATTTTCAATGGAAAATAATCTGGGAAAATTATTATATCATCGGGATATTACAGAAATATGTGAACTGGTAAATAGAGAGGATGAATACGTTTAAGAAGAAGATATTACAGCAATATATGAACTAGTAAATATATAGGGAAATATATAAACTCGGCATTACAAAACTATATAAACTAGTACATAATCCAGCCAAAACTGTATGTAAACTGGGTATTACAGCACTATATAAACTGGTACATAATCCAGCTAAAACTGTATATAAACTGGACATTACAACACTATATAAACTGGTACATAATCCAGCTAAAACTGTATATAAATTGGACATTACAGCACTATATAAACTGGTACATAATCCAGCTAAAACTGTATATAAACTGGACATTACAACACTATATAAACTAGGACATAATCCAGTCAAAACTCTATATAAACTGGGCATTACAGCACTATATAAACTGGTACATAATCCAGTCAAAACTCTGTATAAACTGGGCATTACAGCACTATATAAACTGGTAAATAATCCAGTCAAAACTGTATATAAACTGGACATTACAGCACTATATAAACTGGTACAAAATCCAGCAAAAACTCTGTATAAACTGGACATTACAACACTATATAAACTGGTACATAATCCACCAAAAACTCTGTATAAACTGGACATTACAACACTATATAAACTGGTACATAATCCAGCCACAACTGTATATAAACTGGACATTACAACACTATATAAACTGGTACATAACCCAGCCAAAACCATATATGAACTGGACATTACAGCACTATATAAACTGGTTCATAATCCAGCCAAAACGGTATATGAACTGGACATTACAGCACTTTATAAACTGGTACATAATCCAGCCAAAACTGTACATAAACTGGACATTACAGCACTATATAAACTGGTACATAATCCAAACAAAACTGTATATAAACTGGACATTACAGCACTATATAAACTAGTACATAATCCAGCCAGAACTGTATATAAAGTGGACATTACAGCACTATATAAACTGGTGCATAATCCAGCCAGAAATGTATATAAACTGGACATTACAGCACTATATAAACTAGTAAATAATCCAGCCAAAACCGTATATAAACTGGATATTACAGCACTATATAAACTGATACATAATCCAGCCAAAACCGTATATAAAGTGGACATTACAGCACTATATAAACTGGTACATAATCCAGCCAAAACTGTATATAAACTGGACATTACAGCACTATATAAACTGGTACATAATCCAAACAAAACTGTATATAAACTGGACATTACAGCACTATATAAACTGGTACATAATCCAGCCAAAACTGTATATGAATTGGACATTACAACATTATATAAACTGGTACATAATCCAGCCAAAACTGTATATGAATTGGACATTACAACACTATATAAACTGGTACATAATCCAGCCAAAACTGTATATAAACTGGACATTAAACACTATATAAACTGGTACATAATCCAGCCACAACTGTATATAAACTGGACATTACAGCACTATATAAACTGGTACATAATCCAGCCCAAACCATATTTGAACTGTACATTACAGCACTGTGTAAACTGGTACACAATCCAGCCAAAACTGTATATAAACTGGACATTACAACACTATATAAACTGGTACATAATCCAACAAAAACTGTATATAAACTGGACATTACAGCACTCTATAAACTAGTACATACTCCAGCCAGAACTGTATATAAACTGGACATTACAGCACTATATAAACTGGTACATAATCCAGCCAAAACCGTATATAAACTGAATATTACAGCACTATATAAACTGATACATAATCCAGCCAAAACCGTATATAAACTGGACATTACAGCACTATATAAACTGGTACATAATCCAGCCAAAACCGTATATAAACTGGACACTACAGCACTATATAAACTGGTACATAATCCAGCCAAAACTGTATATAAACTGGACATTACAGCACTATATAAACTGGTACATAAACCAAACAAAACTGTATATAAACTGGACATTACAGCACTATATAAACTGGTACATAATCCAGCCAAAACTGTATATAAACTGGACATTAAACACTATATAAACTGGTACATAATCCAGCCACAACTGTATATAAACTGGACATTACAGCACTATATAAACTGGTACATAATCCAGCCCAAACCATATATGAACTGTACATTACAGCATTGTGTAAACTGGTACACAATGCAGCCAAAACTGTATATAAACTGGACATTACAACACTATATAAACTGGTACATAATCCAACAAAAACTGTATATAAACTGGACATTACAGCACTCTATAAACTAGTACATACTCCAGCCAGAACTGTATATAAACTGGACATTACAGCACTATATAAACTAGTACATAATCCAGCCAGAACTGTATATAAACTGGACATTACAGCACTATATAAACTGGTACATAATCCAGCCAAAACTGTATATAAACTGGACATTACAGCACCATATAAACTGGTACATAATCCAAACAAAACCGTTTATGAACTGGACATTACAGCACTATATAAACTGGTACATAATCCAGCCAAAACTGTATATAAACTGGACATTACAGCACTATATAAACTGGTACATAATCCAGCCAAAACTGTATATGAACTGGACATTACAGCACTATATAAACTGGTACATAATCCAGCCAGAACTGTATATAAACTGGACATTACAGCACTATATAAACTGGTACATAATCCAGCCAGAACTGTATATAAACTGGACATTACAGCACTATATAAACTGATATATAATCCAGCCAATAGTGTATATAAACTGGGCATTACAACACTATATAAACTGGTACATAATCCAGCCAAAACTGTATATAAACTGGACATTACAACACTATATAAACTGGTACACAATCCAGCCAAAACTGTATCTAAACTGGACATTACAGCACTATATAAACTGGTACATAATCCAGCCAAAACTGTATATAAACTGGACATTACAGCACTATATAAACTGGTACATAATCCAGCCAGAACTGTATATAAACTGGACATTACAGCACTATATAAACTGATACATAATCCAGCCAGAACTGTATATGAACTGGACATTACAGCACTATATAAACTGGTACATAATCCAACCAAAACTGTATATAAACTAGACAGTACAGCTCTATATAAACTGGTACATAATCCAGCCAGAACTGTATATAAACTGAACATTACAGCACTATATAAACTGGTACACAATCCAGCCAAAACTGTATCTAAACTGGACATTACAGCACTATATAAACTGGTACATAATCCAGCCAAAACTGTATATAAACTGGACATTACAACACTATATAAACTGGTACATAATCCAGCCAAAACTGTATATAAACTGGACATTACAGCTCTATATAAACTGGTACACAATCCAGCCAAAACTGTATCTAAACTGAACATTACAGCACTATATAAACTGTTAAATAAACTAGCCAAACTAGTATATACAATGGACATTACAGCCATATATATAAACTTGTAAATAAACTGGTCAAATTCTGATATAAACTATACTTCACAGCAATCCATAAACTGTTAAATTAACTGGCCAAATTAGCATGTAAACTGAACATTATGGTGATATTTAATAAATTGTTTAAATCCTCAAAAAAGCCTCATTACATAATTTATGTCTCCTCAGAAGACACACACACCCAGGGGTGGCATTAAGGAGGAGTTACTGCTCCCATTGGGTGATTCAATGGATGAGTGATTTTCACAAGACTATCCAGCCTGCCCGCCACTATCCAACTGAGGAAAAAACAAAATGGCTGCCACTTTCTCCTACACCACAGACACACACATGCCCCACTCACATAGCACCAAACACACACAGAGCACCAAACACACACACATCACCACACACACACACACACACAACCAAATAAGCACCACACATACACACAGAGCACCAAACACACACACACACAAAACCAGAAAGAAATATGGCTGACACACACCACACAGTCACTCACTCTGATTCCCAGTGGCCTCAGCAGGACCTGTAGTACAGCCACTGAAGGGAAGCTGCAGCACCAGGGAAACAAAATGGCACTCAAAGGGTTAAGGCAGGCCCTCATTGCTTAATTATTTCTTGACTGTCAGTGTTTGCCATGCAAGACACAGAACAGGCAGCCATCAGGTACACACTTAACCCACTGACTGCCACAGGGCTGTGCATCAAGTTTTACCCCACTGGGAGTATGTTCAAACCCCTCACAATGTAAAATTGCATTTCCCTCCCACTTCTCCTCCATCCCCAGCCTATTACTAACACTTTTCCACATTTCTGTTAAGCCCCGCCCCTACTCACGATTTAGCCCTGCTCACTTTTAATCCAAATTCCCTCATTGCCTCTCCACATCAGCACCACATGAGGGACTCCACAAGTAGAAATTCCCAGGTATTACACACACATGCCCCACTCACAGAGCACCAAACACACACAAAGCACCAAATACACACACACACAAAAATATGGCTGACACACACACACAGTCACTCACTCTGACTCCCAGTGGCCTCAGCAGGACCTGTAGTACAGCCACTGAAGGGAAGCTGCAGCACCAGGGGAACAAAATGGCACTCAAAGGGTTAAGATAGGCCCTGATTGCTAAATTATTTCTTGACTGCCATCATTTGCCATACAAGACAAAGGACAGGAAGCTATTAGGTACACACTTAACCCCCTGACTGCCACTGGGTTGTGTATCAAGTCTGACCCCTCAGGACATACCAGAAGCATAGGAGGGAGTGTGTTCAAGCCCCTCACACTGTAAACTTGCATTTCCCCCCCACATCTCCTCCTTTCCCAGCCTATTACTAACACTTTTACACATTTATGTTAAGCCCAACCCCTACTCATGATTAAGCCCCGCCCACTTTTAACCCAGATTGTCCCATTTGTCTCTCCACATCAGCACCACAGAAGTCCCCTCCAGGGACTCCACAAGTCAAAGTTCCCAGGTATGAATACAATTCCCACTGCTATTTAACTTTGACATGCCTCTCTATACCTTAACCCTTTGAGTGCCAGAGGGGTGCACAACGCATTGCAATGCCCTCTGGCATTCAAAGGGTTAACATGCTTGTATAATGCTGCTTTTATTTTTTGCTTTCCATTTGAACAACCCAAACACACACAGGCATAATACTGCTATTCTGGCCCAAAGTAAAGGAGAAATAAAGATTGTTACCTGCACAGCACTGTAACGCTCCTACACTAATCCCAGGGTGGCCAGAGCCCCCACTTCTACACTCAGATCCAACATATTTGGAGAACCAGCAAGAGCCGGAACTTGCACACATGGGGGGCGCCTATCACTGTGTCAGTGTCCCCTATGTGTGTGTATGTCTGTTGCATGTCTTTGTATGTCTGTTGAGTGTCTGTATCTGTTGCGTGTCTGTGTATCTGTTGTGTGTCTGTGCATGTCTGTTCCACGTGTGTGTATGTCTGTTGCGTGTCTGTGTATATCTGTTGCATGTCTGAGTATGTCTGTTGCATGTCTGTGTGTCTGTATGTCTGTTGCGTGTGTGTGTGCGTATATCGGTTGCGTGCGTGTGTCTGTGTGTATCTGTAGTATGTGTGTACATGTGTCTGTAGTGTGCGTGTGTCTGCTGTGTGTGTGTGTGATGGTGTCTGTAGTGTGTGCATGTGTCTGTAGAGTGTGTGTGTGTGTGTGACTGTAGCGTGTGTGCATATGTATTTTGCATGTGTGTGTGCATATCTGTTACCTGTGTGTGTGCATATCTGTTACCTGTGTGTGAGCATGTCTGTTTCACGCATGTGTGCCTTTGCATGTATGTTGCGTGTGTGTGTATACATTTCGGTTACATATGTGTGTCCATGCGTGCATCTCCGGTATGTCTGTGTGTGTGCATGTCTTTTGCATGTTTCTGCCGCTCACTGTGTGTTGCATATGTCTGTGTTTATCAGTGTGTCTACATTTCACACACGTACACCCAATCGTCATAACATGACGGGCAACGCCGTCCCACATTGCTAGTTAGTATATAAATGTGGCAATATATCCGTGTTTAATATTGTTAAATAAAATAATTGCTCCCTCTGCTGCACTGTAGGAGAAGTAAAATCCCTCAATGATTTAACCCTTTTAGTTACAGAAAGTATCCAACACATTGCAATGCTATGCGTTGAACAACATCTCTGTGGCTCGCAAAGGGTTAACCCCTGGAATGCTAAGGACGCCTCCACCCCATGGTGAAGCCAGGCATTCTAGACCTCTCTAGTATACAGAGGGTTAAATCAATGAGATTTTGGGGGGATGCTATTCAAGCAATCATTAAGGTTCTCAGCCCTACCATCACTCTTTACCCCAATTGACAGGAACACTCATGCACAGTTATTATGGCAAAATCGAAGTCCTTTATTTTCCTAATTTAACCCCATTCCGACAATGGACTTACCAGATACAGAGGACATACCTGGTAAGTCCCGGAAGTCCGGGTCTCCGTGCGGCTGAACGCCGTTTGGGGACTCCGGAATCATTTAAAAAAAATAAATAACTGTTAGCCGGGCATTAAGGTGACAGCCATTGGGAAGGCCGCTTTAAATAAACCAGCCTCGAGCTGGTCTCTGCATACCGTTGGAAGCACCCTGATCACCGACTCTAACCTTTCCCTGGTAATAGGTAATAGTCTCCTATCCCCTTTTACCACTTCCACTCTTCCCCAAACTTTCAATATCCTTGCCACAATAAAGCTCTTCGCAGGGTCCCTCCCGCCTTTGAGTTTGGCCGCCAGAGCCCTTTGCACCCGTTTCCTAGACCTTCCTTCCACATACAATCTTTCTAAATATTGCAGCAGCCTATCTGATCTCCCTGCCACCGTGTCCTGCCAGCACCCCACAAAACTAAACCAGGCTTTCCATTCCCTGCTGTATGCCTGCCACGACTTTGGCGCCAATGAGCTCACAATCAACCGGCCTAAGATTCTGCTCCCAACTGCCAAAGCTCAGAGGGAAAATGAACACCCGTGCTCACAGCCCTCAGAGCCACCCTAAAAAATCTATCCATCTGCCTCCTGGATAAAGCATCCGTTTTACTGTTATCCACACCTGGAAAATGTACTGCTTTGAAATGTATGTTGTGCCTCATACAGCTTAAAACTAACTTCCTTAGTAAACGCACTACTGGAAGTGAGCCTGACGACAGGTTGTTCACTGCATGCACCACCCCCATGTTATCTGACCAAAATGTCACTGATCTATTTTCCAGCTTATGCCACCACAATTCTACAGCCCCCACTATGGGGAACAGCTCCAAAAATGTCAAGTTCTTTGTCAAACCGTTCTTCCCCCACTGCGCCGGCCAGTGCTGCGCACACCATCTTCCCTCTAAGTATGCACCAAACCCCACTGCCCCGGTTGCATCTGTGAATAACTGTAACTCACTGTTCGCTTGCGCAGGGCCTAACCATAGACAAACCCCACTGAAATCCTTCAACAAGCTGTCCCACACCTCCAAGTCCTCCTTCAACTGCCTGGTCACCCTGATCTTAAAATGACTTTTTGACACTCCTGTGGTTGCCTTTTCCCATCTTCTATTGAAAACCCTACCCACAGGTATGACCCTGCATGGAAAGTTCAGGACCCCCAGCAGTTCCTGCACCTTGCACAACTCTAACATGCTGGCTAACTTCCCCTGCCTCACCAACTCTCTTGCCTTCACCACCTTATCAGCTGGTAGGTGACACTTCCTGTCTTTGGTAACTATTTAAATCCCTAAATAGGACAAAGTCGTGCAAGGCCATACTGTCTTGTCCTCCACTACTGGGACCCATAAATAGCCTAAAAACGCCATTAACTCCTCCAGCAACTGCAAGCATACCCATGAATTAGCCTTTTCGATCAATAGAAAATCATCTAGATAGTGAGCCACCGTGTCAATACCTGTCCTCCTAACTAGGCACCAATCAATAAAGGAACTAAACACCTCAAAATATGCTCATGACACTGAGCAACCCATAGGCATACACTTATCAACGTAAAAATTTCCCCCTATACAACAACAGTTATGCAACATTTCCATACTGAGGTTTTAAATGTATATGGAAATTATTATGCATAAAATGCTGGTTTTTTGTCATTCTGATTTGTGAAACCAAAGAATAATCTATGAATTTAAGTTCTTCTTTAAGTCCCCCTATCAGCCACTTAGGGGACCAGAGGTTGGATGGACTGGGATACAAAACAGTAAAATCACCTCAACTGAAGAGAAAGATACACAGCAACTCAACAGTGATTCACAGTAACTCAGGTTTGTAGGGAGGTTCCCCAATAGGCAAGGTACTGGGGTGCGCTGAGTAGAGAGAGGAGCTAGCTGGCATTGGCTACCCCCTAGGCTGCCTTGCTGTGGGTAAGGCTGGGTTAAATCTGTAAACAGTTAGGTCATTTTAGTGCTGACTGGAAGAGCTAGTCTGCAACCCGGATGACAGCCTAAGCAATAGCTAATACCTTCTGAGGTCAAAGGAGGTAACAGACTAAGATACTGGGTTACCTGCAATGAGAGTAGAATGTTGCTGATTGGAGAAGCTTGAAAACAGAAATATTCGACCTTCGACAGAAAAGGTACGACTCTAAGTTGAAAGTCGACTTGTAGGTCTGTAATTCCGACTGGCAATCAAATGGAATCACAGCAGTAGGTCCATGAATTCTAACTGATGTTCAAAACAACAGGAAAGTCAGATGGTCGTACTATCAGGGTTGGCAACAGGCAGGTAATGAAGAACAAGGCAGCAGACAGGAGAATAGTCAAATAGCGAAACCAGGGTCATGAATGGAGAATCAGTCACACCAATCACACCACGGTAACATAGTAACATAGTAACATAGTAAATTAGGTTGAAAAAAGACACAAGTCCATCAAGTTCAACCTTCGCTTCATACCTCAGTAACTAAGAATTTTATAGCTTTCCTGCTACCAATTAAATTAGTCTTTATCAGACCTTCCTGATCTGCCTACTGATAAACAGTATAACTCTGTATGTTCCCTTTTGAAAGAAATGTATCTAATCTTCTCTTAAATGTGTCCATTGTATCTGCCATAACTACCTCCCTGGGCAATGAATTCCACAATTTGACAGACCTTACCGTAAAAAAACCCTTCCTCTGCTGAAGTTTAAACCTCCTTTCCTCTAATCTCAAGGGGTATCACCTGGTTATTTGATCAGGCCTTGGAATAAATAGCTCACCGCAGAGATCCTTGTATTGACCTCTCATATACTTGTACAATGTGATAAGGTCTCCTCTTAGTCGTCTTTTCTCTAGAGTAAATAAACCAAGTTTGTTTAGTCGTTCCTCATATGTCAAGTCCTCCATTCCCGGTACCAAGGCAAAGAGCAAGAAAGAAGACAGGAAAGAAAGCCACAGTTAATACACACGTAACACTCAGAAGGTAAGTGGACTGGAACAGGACTAGGAACTCAAATCACACACAGAATGTTCTGATCGTGCACCAGAACTGAGGAATTGGTGCTTGATACAGCCTCAGGACTGAGCACAAAACAAGGAACAAGGATCTGTAAAACAAGGAGAACCAGGGCAAAAAAACACAAAAGGACCAGGAAAAAGAGGAAGAGAAATGGACAGAATATGACACTCATTGCACTGAAATCAATGGGAAGACTGAATTTCAACCCATACCATAGTAAGTTTCCCTTCTTCTCAGATAAGCACAGTATGAAAGAGGTTTCAGGTGGTTCCCATTCTGTGTCTGTGTGAGGAAGAGAAAGCTGCACATTTTTGTGCTAGAGACGACAGGCTAATAAATTGGAGTTGAAGCTTAGTTTAGGGGGTATCCTTTTAAAATATTTCATACAAAAAGTTGTGTGACCACATGGCGCATTAACCATGGGGCCTTCAATGTAATGGTGACATGAGAATCTCACACTGAATGAAAGCGCAGTATTCTCATGTTGCTTACTTAAAAGGCGACTCAGCCCACTGATTTTATTGTGCAGTTAGTCGGATGAAAACTGTCAGGCATGACACAGGCTCTAATTGCTCTGAAGATATTACGCTAGAAAGTGGGGGACAGAAAACATAAGACAGTGAGAGAGATCAGAAGACTGAAGGAGCAAGATCATTAAACGGTGGGAGTGGGAACATGAGAGACAGTAAGAACCATAAATGGAACTAGAGAAAGTATGACACAGAGAGAGCATGAAAGATCGGAAAAAACGGAGAGCAGGAGAGAGCATGAGACAGTGATACCTTGAGAGAGAGAGAGTACAAGTGGGAGAATCCCTGACAGTAACAAAGGAGAGCATACCATAGAGAGAGCAAGGAGAGTGAGCATATAAGGCAGAATAGGAGAAAGCAAAGTATTGACAGAGAGACTGAAAATGCCGTTAGAGCCTGTGTCATGCCTGACAGCTTTCATCCGACTAACTGAACAATAAAATCAATGTGGGCTGAAGCACCGTTTCAGTAAGCGACATGAGAATCTCGCTCTGTCATGTAGTGTTAGATTCTCATGTCACCATTTTAATGAAGGCACCATGGTTAATGCGTTTTGAATGCATTATTTTAAAAGTGAACCTTTTAGGGAGCCTTGAAGGCTGGACATTTGTTCTCTGTATTAATTGAGTCTGGGGGATTCGGGGGGACAGAAAGGGAGAAAGAAGGTTGACCCCAAATCCACCAAAATTCTGTGTGACTGATTGGAAAGGCACATACAGCTGTGATCCAAGTTCCTTCCTGATCTGGCTGTCATCTCTGTGCTAGGGGAGCCTGGGCGTGTGAGAAGAGAGCAAAGGAGGTTTACAGGAAATACCCCACAATTCTGTGCGACTGACAGGGAACACACAGGACACTGTGATCCAAGTTCCTTCCTGATCTGGCTCTTATCTCTGTGCTATCGGAGTGTCACGGTTTGTTAAGACTCTCAGACGCAGAGTTAGGTAAAAACACAACTTTATTGAAAAGTTAAGGTGACCCCGTAGGGTAACATAAACGTACACACATATATCTCTTTATTAGACAGGAATACAATATGAGCAATAGCAATATTGGCTCTACCGGCCCTGCCAATGTACCGGGCAAGGCAGCCAGGGAATTGGAACTCGTGAGGTGAGGCTCTACCGGCCTTGCCAAGATACCGGGCAAGGCAGCCAATAGACAGGAGGCAAATACTGGCTCTACCGGCCTTGCCAATACCGGATAAGGCAACCCAAGGAAAGAGGACAGGTTCTACCGGCCTTATCATATAACGCGCAAGGCAGCCACTTGACAGGAGATAATACTGGCACTACCGGCCTTGCCAATACCGGGTAAGGCAACCCAAGGAAACAGGACAGGTTCTACCGGCCTTACCATATACCGGGCAAGGCAGCCACTGGATAGGAGATAATGGCGACCACTAGCCTTAGTGACTGGAAGGAGGAACAGCAGTCACTATGATGACAAAGAGGCTAAGGCAGCAGGTAAACCGCCAGCAATTGACAACATAGCCAGGAGGCTTATGGAGCGAACCAGTACCCAGTACGTGGAACGCTACAATACTGCAATACAGCCGGGTGGCTTGAGGAGCGAACCAGTACCCTGTACGTGGAACGCTATAAATACTGAGACAGCCGGGTGGCGAGAGAAGTGAACCAGTACCCTGTACGTGGAACGCTATCAATACTGAGACAGCCGGGTGGCGAGATAAGCGAACCAGTACCCTGTATGTGGAACGCTAACAATACAGAGACAGACGGGTGGCTTGCGGAGCGAACCAGTACCCTGTATGTGGAACTCTATCAATACTGAGACAGCCGGGTGGCTAGAGAAGCTAACCAGTACCCTGTACATGGAACGCGATCAATACTGAGACAGCCGGGTGGCTCGCGGAGCGAACCAGTACCCTGTATGTGGAACGCTAACAATACTGAGACAGCCGGGTGGCTAGAGGAGCGAACCAGTACCCTGTACATGGAACGCGATCAATACTGAGACAGCCGGGTGGCTTGAAGAGCGAACCAGTACCCTGTATGTGGAACGCTATCAATACTGAGACAGCCGGGTGGCTTGAGGAGCGAACCAGCACCCTGTATGTGGAACGCTATCAATACTGAGACAGCCGGGTGGCGAGAGAAGCGAACCAGTACGCTGTACGTGAAACGCTAACAATACGGAGACAGCCGGGTGGCTTGCGGAGCGAACCAGTACCCTGTATGTGGAACGATATCGATACTGAGACAGCCGGCTGGCTAGAGGAGCGAACCAGTACCCTGTACGTGGAATGCGATCAATACTGAGACAGCCGGGTGGTTTGAAGAGCGAACCAGTACCCTGTATGTGGAACGCTATCAATACTGAGACAGCCGGGTGGCTAGAGGAGCGAACAGGTACCCTGTACGTGGAACGCTAACTATACCGAGACAGCCGGGTGGCTAGAAGAGCGAACCAGTACCCTGTACGTGGAACGCGATCAATACTGAGACAGCCGGGTGGCTTGAGGAGCACACCAGTACCCTGTACGTGGAACGTTATCAATACTGAGACAGCCGGGTGGCTAGAAGAGAGAACCAGTACCCTGTACGTGGAACGCGATCAATACTGAGACAGCCGGGTGGCTAGAGGAGCGAACCAGTACCCTGTACGTGGAACGCTAACTATACTGAGACAGCCGGGTGGCTAGAGGAGCGAACCAGTACCCTGTACGTGGAACGCTAACTATACTGAGACAGCCGGGTGGCTAGAGGAGCGAACCAGTACCCTGTACGTGGAACGCTAACTATACTAAGACAGCCGGGTGGCTAGAGGAGCGAACCAGTACCCTGTACGTGGAACGCTAACAATACTGAGACAGCCGGGTGGCTAGAGGAGTGAACCAGTACCCTGTACGTGGAACGTTATCAATACTGAGACAGCCGGGTGGCGAGAGAAGCTAACCAGTACCCTGTACATGGAACGCTAACAATACGGAGACAGCCGGGTGGCTTGAAGAGCGAACCAGTACCCTGTATGTGGAACGCTATCAATACTGAGACAGCCGGGTGGCTTGAGGAGCGAACCAGTACCCTGTACGTGGGACGCTATCAATACTGAGACAGCCGGGTGGCTTGAGGAGCGAACCAGTACCCTGTATGTGGAACGCTATCAATACTGAGACAGCCGGGTGGCGAGAGAAGCGAACCAGTACCCTGTACGTGAAACGCTAACAATACGGAGACAGACGGGTGGCGAGAGAAGCGAACCAGCACCCTGTACGTGGAACGTTATCAATACTGAGACAGCCGGGTGGCTAGAAGAGAGAACCAGTACCCTGTACATGGAACGCGATCAATACTGAGACAGCCGGGTGGCTAGAGGAGCGAACCAGCACCCTGTACGTGGAACGCGATCAATACTGAGACAGCCGGGTGGCTAGAGGAGCGAACCAGTACCCTGTACGTGGAACGTTATCAATACTGAGACTGCTGGGTGGCTTGAGGAGCGAACCAGTACCCTGTACGTGGAACGCTAACTATACTGACACAGTCGGGTGGCTAGAGGAGCGAACCAGCACCCTGTACGTGTAACGTTATCAATACTGAGACTGCTGGGTGGCTTGAGGAGCGAACCAGTACCCTGTACGTGGAACGCTAACTATACTGAGACAGCCGGGTGGCTAGAGGAGCGAACCAGCACCCTGTACGTGGAACGTTATCAATACTGAGACAGCCGCGTGGCTAGAGGAGCGAACCAGTACCCTGTACGTGGAACGCTAACAATACTGAGACAGCCGGGTGGCTAGAGGAGCGAACCAGTACCCTGTACGTGGAACGCTAACTATACTGAGACAGCCGGGTGGCTAGAGGAGCGAACCAGCACCCTGTACTTGGAACGTTATCAATACTGAGACAGCCGGGTGGCTAGAGGAGCGAACCAGTACCCTGTACGTGGAACGCTAACAATACTGAGACAGCCGGGTGGCTTGAGGAGCGAACCAGTACCCTATACGTGGAACGCTATCAATACTGAGACAGCCGGGTGGCTTGAGGAGCGAACCAGCACCCTGTACGTGGAACGCTAACTATACTGAGACAGCCGCGTGGCTAGAGGAGGGAACCAGCACCCTGTACGTGGAACGCTAACTATACTGAGACAGCCGCGTGGCTAGAGGAGCGAACCAGTACCCTGTACGTGGAACGCTAACTATACTGAGACAGCCGCGTGGCTAGAGGAGCGAACCAGCACCCTGTACGTGGAACGCTAACTATACTGAGACAGCCGGGTGGCTAGAGGAGTGAACCAGTACCCTGTATGTGGAACGCTAACAATACTGAGACAGCCGGGTGGCTAGAGGAGTGAACCAGTACCCTGTATGTGGAACGCTAACTATACTGAGACAGCCGGGTGGCTAGAGGAGTGAACCAGTACCCTGTATGTGGAACGCTAACTATACTGAGACAGCCGGGTGGCTAGAGGAGTGAACCAGTACCCTGTATGTGGAACACTAACAATACTGAGACAGCCGGGTGGCTAGAAGAGAGAACCAGTACCCTGTACATGGAACGCTAACAATACCGAGACAGCCGGGTGGCTAGAAGAGAGAACCAGTACCCTGTACATGGAACGCGATCAATACTGAGACAGCCGGGTGGCTAGAGGAGCGAACCAGCACCCTGTACGTGGAACGCGATCAATACTGAGACAGCCGGGTGGCTTGAGGAGCGAACCAGCACCCTGTACGTGGAACGCTAACAATACTGAGACAGCCGGGTGGCTTGAGGAGCGAACCAGTACCCTGTACGTGGAACGCTAATAGATGGAAAGAGACAGCCGGGTGACTGTCAAGCAACCAGTACCCGCTTACTAAATAACCGGCAAGATAGAAATGTCGCCAAGGCGACTCAGGAATGTCAGATGACTGCAGGCAAACTGGAAAGGAACCAGCAGATGGAAGCAGGAACCAGCATACAGACGATCAACCGGAATCAGGAACAACGGCAGAGACTGGCAGCAGGAAGCGGTGGCTCAGCCAGATCAGATGGAAGCAGGAACTACTCGACTGGTAACACTGGAACAGGAGGAATACAGGTCGCAGGAACACAGCAGAGGCCCAGGAAGCTCAGGAACAATGTGAAGACTCAGACAGCATAGAGACAACACGAAAGGGCACCCAAAGGGTGCCCAGGCTAGGTTTAAATAGGCAATACAGGGCGGGCTGAAGGCAGCCAGCCAATGGAGAGCCCCCTACTGGTGATAGACACAAAAGGAGAGCAATCACGGCACCATAAGAGTACCCCCCTCTCAAAGACCCCCTTTCCCAGAGGAGAGTCTAGGTTTCTGAGGGTATTTAGAATGAAAAATTTGCAAGAATTTGGGCGCATGAAGGTCCTTACTATCCACCCAGGATCGTTCTTCAGGACCATAGCCCTTCCAATGCACCAAATACTGCACCTTTCCTCAAAGCCTGCGGGAATCGTACTCCTGACCTTCCACTTCAATAGACCCTGGCACCACAGGGTTAGTTGTATAGCGGTTGCATACAAGAGGTTTAAAAAGGGACACATGAAAGACATTATGAATACGCATGGACACAGGGATGTCCAATGCATACGATACTGGATTGATTTTGCAAATGACTCTGTAAGGGCCAATGAATCGGGGAGCCAACTTATTGGATGGGACTTAAGGTTCCTGGAGGACAGACACACTCTATCCCCAACCTGAAAGGAAACCGCTGGCAATCTCCTACGATTAGCATGACGCTGATGCCGTTGGAATGACTGACCCAGTGCCCTCTGCACCTGTAAAGAAATATATAGACTGAGAGTCAGATAGAAAAAGACTTCCACAACTACTGCGCCTACTTTCCCCAGTATACACTCAAAAACAATAGGGAAAAAAACAGCCAAAAAGGACAAAATATACAAAGAGAAAGAATATATCTTAAACAAATACTTAGGTATCTAAATTGCTTTTTCTCAATTACATGAGTCCAATGCTGCACACTTCCAAGGCGATTGGGTTCCCACTCCAAACTTGACAAACTAGTGATGAGCGAGCACCCCAATGCTCGGGTGTTCGGGTGCTCTGACCGAGCACCCCCGGAGGCTCGAGTGCTCGGCCGAACACCCGAGCCCCATTGAAGTCAATGGGAGGACTCGAGCATTACACCAGGCACCCCCTGCTCTGATGAGGGGAGGGTGCCTGGTCCATAGGAAAAGGGCAGAAAAGGATGGAAACACCACAGAAATGGTTCAGGGACAGCATAGGGAGGATGTCTGGATGCATCTTGGACTCCAACATCGCTGCTGGGAATGATCTTTCGCCCGTAGTACGCCATTTTTACAGACTGACCGTAAAACACACAAAAAGGAAAATAAAAACGACTTTAGGCGAAAAATTGTTATCAAACAGTATTTGCTGTATATTTACTTGTATATCATCTGCAAATTCTGCAAAAAATTTCATCGATTTTTCTGAAGTGAGGCCATGATTAAGAGGGAAACGTGCGCAAAGGCAAATTCTCCCAAAAATTTCCTCGATTTTTCTGAACTGGGGCCATGATTAAGAGGGAAACGTGCGCTGAGCCGACCATCTAAAACATTATGGGTGAGGGTCTGCTGCGGAGCTGACCATCCTAAACATTATATGCGAAGGCCCGCTAGTGAGCTGACGCTATAAAACATTATATGAGAGGGCCCGCTAGAGAGCTGACCCAATAAAACATTATATGAGAAGGCCCGCTGGTGAGCTGACCTATATAAAAATTGTCAAACAGGGCCCGCTCGTGAGCTGGCCCTATATAAAAATTATATCACAGGGCATATGGAAGAGGAGGAGGAGGATGAGAAGATTAAGAGTCAACCATATACCCGTTTTTTGGGTGGAAGGGGTGAATGGGAATACAGAGTATTCCCATCATTGTAAATAACATATATAAAGTGACTTTATGTTCCCCCGGGGCTTTCCTCCAGTGGAGTGGAGAAGTCAGGGGAAATCCAGGCCTTGTTCATTTTTATAAGTGTCAACCTATCAGCATTGTCGGTGGAAAGGCGGATACGCTTATCTGTTATGATGCCACCAGCAGCACTAAATACCCGCTCAGACAGAACGCTGGCGGCAGGGCAGGCCAGCACCTCCAAGGCGTAGAGTGCCAGTTCATACCACGTGTCCAGCTTGGACACCCAGTAGTTGTAAGGCACAGAGGGATCATTGAGGACGCTGACACGGTCTGCTACGTACTCCTTCACCATCTTCCAAAACTTTTCCCTCCTTGTGACACTAGGCTGCGCATCAGGGTGAGGGTGCTGGCGGGGTGTCATGAAGGTGTCCCACGCCTTGGAGAGTGTTGCCCTGCCTTTGTCGGAACTGCTGTGTGCTCCCCTTTTCTGTTGGCCAAGGTAGCACGTACTCTGCCGCCAGCGTTGTCAGATGGAAAATTTTGGAGCAATTTTTCAACAAGAACCTTCTGGTATTGCACCATTTTGCTTGTCCTCTCCACCGGAGGAATGAGAGATGAGAAATTCTCTTTGTAGCGGGGGTCCAGAAGGGTGAACACCCAGTAATCCGTGTTGTCTAAAATGTGTGTAACGCGTGGGTCACGGGAAAGGCAGCCTAACATAAAGTCAGCCATGTGTGCCAGAGTACCAACAGTCAAGATTTCGCTGTCCTCACCAGGAGGATGACTCTCAATCTCCTCATCCTCTTCCTCCTATTCTGCCCACCCACGCTGAAGAGATGGAACTAAAGTTCCATGGCTACCCTCTGTAGCGGAGGCAACCGTGTCTTCCTCCTCCTCCTCCTCCTCCGCCTCCTCCAATTGTCGCTGAGAAGACGAAGTGAGGGTGCTCTGGCTATCACCTTGTGTAAGCTCTTCCTCCCGCATTTCCACCTCTTCCACATGCAAAGCATCAGTTTTAATTGTGAGCAGCGAGCGTTTCAGTAGACACAGAAGTGGGATGGTTACACTGATAATAGCGTTATCGCCGCTCACCATCTGTGTCGATTCCTCAAAATTGCGTAAAACCTCACAGAGGTCTGACATCCATTCCCACTCCTCACTTCTGATTACAGGAAGTTGAACGGAGAGGCGACGACCGTGTAACAGCTGGTACTCCACTACTGCCCTCTGCTGCTCACAAAGCCGGGCCAACATGTGGAAGGTGGAGTTCCAGCGCGTGCTTACGTCACACAGCAGCCGGTGAGCTGGCAATTGTAAGCGCTGCTGCAGCTTCAACAGGCCGGCCGAAGCTGTAGATGACTTACGGAAATGTGCACACACGCGGCGCACCTTGGTCAAGAGATCATGCACATTGGGGTAGGTTTTTAGAAATCGCTGAACCACTAAATTAAATACATGCGCTAGGCATTGTACGTGTGTGAGCTTGCCGAGCTCCAAAGCCGCCACCAAGTTACGCCCATTATCACACACAACCATGCCTGGTTGCAGGTTGAGTGGCGAGAGCCACTGCTCGGTCTGGTGACTAATCCCCTGCAACAGCTCTGAGGCCGTGTGCTGTTTGTCCCCAAGGCAGATCAGCTTCAGCACGGCCTGTTGACGCTTCCCCACTGCAGTGCTACACTGCTTCCAGCTACCGGCTGATGGGGGAGTGGCGCTGCGTGTAGAGAATTCGGAGGTGGAAACGGAGGAGGAGGAACCAATAACGTAGGTGCTGGCGGAAACCCTGATGGAGGTAGGGCCCGCAATCCTCGGCGTGGGTAGCACCCGTGCCATCCCAGGGTCCGAGTCGCTCCCAGCCTCCACGACATTCACCCAGTGTGCCGTCAGGGAAATGTAGCGTCCCTGGCCACAAGCACTTGTCCATGTGTCAGTCGTTAAGTGGACCTTCCCAGTAACTGCTTTGGTCAGGGCACGGGTGATGTTACGGGACACATGGTGGTGTAATGCGGGGATGGCACACCGGGAAAAGTAGTGGCGGCTGGGGACCGCGTACCGAGGGACAGCTGCTGCCATCAGGCTGCGGAAGGACTCAGTCTCCACAAGCCTAAATGGCAGCATTTCGATGGCCAGTAATTTGAAAAGGTGTGAGGTTAGTGCTATGGCCTGTGGGTGGGTGGCTGGGTATTTTCGCTTGCGCTCAAATGCCTGGGGTAACGACATTTGGACGCTGTGCTGGGACAGGGAAGTGGATGTGGTCGCTGATGGTGCTTCAGATGGTACAGGTGCAGGGCGGGAGGTATGCGGGCCTGCGCCTTCGACAGGCGATTGGCCGGCACCGAAAACAGGGGAAGAGGAGGCAGTGGTGTGGCCTGCAGACACAGATGGGCGATCCAGGCGTTCCTCCCACTTATTACGGTGCTTGGATGCCATGTGTCGGATCATGCTGGTGGTGGTGAGGTTTCTAGTGTTCATGCCTCGGCTCATTCTGGTGTGGCACAGGTTGCAAACTACAATTCTTTTGTTGTCCGCACTTTCCTTAAAAAAACGCCATACCGCGGAACACCTACCCCTTGGCAAGGGAGATTTACGCAAGGGGGTGCTCCGTGGAACATTTGCGGGCCGGTTTGGTGCGGTCCGCCTTCTTTCTGTAGCCACACCACTGCCTCTTCCAGCCTGTTGCGGTGCTGCAGATGGCTCACCCTCAGGACTGCTGTCATCGCTCGGCTCTACACCTTCCCAGGTGGGGTCAGTCACCTCATCGTCCACCAAGTCCTCCTCCACTTCCTCACTCTGATCATCCTCCTCATGTCTTGATCCCACCACATACTCAGTCATTGACAACTGTATAACATCCTCCTCAACAAGGTCTTGAGACAGTAATAGTGGTTGATTTAATGGCAACTGTGTCTCATCATCATCATCCACTTCCTTTGACCTTAAATGCCGTTCCCCTCTGTCATCTTCTTGTGATTGGGTACCCTCTAGAGGTTGTGAATCAGGGCATAAGATGTCATGTTCCTCTGCAAGCGTGCTTGGAGAGAGGGTCAAATGAAGGATTGGTGATGAGACGAGCTCCTCACTATATCCCAGTGTGGGATCACTTCTTTGACCAGACCGTCTATGGTGGGAGGAAGGATGATCAGAGTGAGGATTATGTTGACCAGACTCTTGGCTACTGAGAGTGGACTTGGTGGAAGACAGGGTGGTGCTTAACCGACTGGAAGCAGTATCAGCTGACATCCAACCGACCACCTGTTCGCAGTGGTCGGACCTCGAGAGTGATGTCCTGCGACGCCCTGTAAAATGAGACATGAAGCTAGGTATGGTGGATGTCTTTCTTTCTTGTGCTCTGGCACCAGGCACAGTTTCTCCGCGTCCTGACCCGCGCCCTGAACTATCAGGATCACGTCCACTTCCCCGTCCCTTTTTACCCGCCTTCTTCATCTTACACGGAATATGTGACTTTGATATTTGAGTTTGAAGACTTAACAGTATTTCTTCCTATTCTGCAACTGTGCAGAGTACACAGAATATGCTGCTAAACTGCGGCGAAGCACACTGAATGGAATATGTGACTTTGATATTTGAGTTTGAAGACTTAACAGTATTTCTTCCTATTCTGCAACTGTGCAGAGTACACAGAATATGCTGCTAAACTGCGGCGAAGCACACTGAATGGAATATGTGACTTTGATATTTGAGTTTGAAGACTTAACAGTATTTCTTCCTATTCTGCAACTGTGCAGAGTACACAGAATGTGCTGCTAAACTGCGGTGACGCACATTGAATGGAATATGTGACTTTGATATTTTAGTTTGAAGACTTAACAGTATTTCTTCCTATTCTGCAACTCTGCACAGTACACAGAATGTGCTGCTAAACTGCGGTGAAGCACACTGAATGGAATATGTGACTTTGATATTTTAGTTTGAAGACTTAACAGTATTTCTTCCTATTCTGCAACTCTGCACAGTACACAGAATGTGCTGCTAAACTGCGGCGAAGCACACTGAATGGAATATGTGACTTTGATATTTTAGTTTGAAGACTTAACAGTATTTCTTCCTATTCTGCAACTCTGCACAGTACACAGAATGTGCTGCTAAACTGCGGCGAAGCACACTGAATGGAATATGTGACTTTGATATTTTAGTTTGAAGACTTAACAGTATTTCTTCCTATTCTGCAACTCTGCACAGTACACAGAATGTGCTGCTAAACTGCGGCGACGCACATTGAATGGAATATGTGACTTTGATATTTTAGTTTGAAGACTTAACAGTATTTCTTCCTATTCTGCAACTCTGCACAGTACACAGAATGTGCTGCTAAACTGCGGCGAAGCACACTGAATGGAATATGTGACTTTGATATTTTAGTTTGAAGACTTAACAGTATTTCTTCCTATTCTGCAACTCTGCACAGTACACAGAATGTGCTGCTAAACTGCGGCGAAGCACACTGAATGGAATATGTGACTTTGATATTTTAGTTTGAAGACTTAACAGTATTTCTTCCTATTCTGCAACTCTGCACAGTACACAGAATGTGCTGCTAAACTGCGGCGAAGCACACTGAATGGAATATGTGACTTTGATATTTTAGTTTGAAGACTTAACAGTATTTCTTCCTATTCTGCAACTGTGCAGAGTACACAGAATATGCTGCTAAACTGCGGTGACGCACACTGAATGGAATATGTGACTTTGATATTTGAGTTTGAAGACTTAACAGTATTTCTTCCTATTCTGCAACTGTGCAGAGTACACAGAATGTGCTGCTAAACTGCGGCGAAGCACACTGAATGGAATATGTGACTTTGATATTTTAGTTTGAAGACTTAACAGTATTTCTTCCTATTCTGCAACTCTGCACAGTACACAGAATGTGCTGCTAAACTGCGGCGACGCACATTGAATGGAATATGTGACTTTGATATTTTAGTTTGAAGACTTAACAGTATTTCTTCCTATTCTGCAACTCTGCACAGTACACAGAATGTGCTGCTAAACTGCGGCGAAGCACACTGAATGGAATATGTGACTTTGATATTTTAGTTTGAAGACTTAACAGTATTTCTTCCTATTCTGCAACTCTGCACAGTACACAGAATGTGCTGCTAAACTGCGGCGAAGCACACTGAATGGAATATGTGACTTTGATATTTTAGTTTGAAGACTTAACAGTATTTCTTCCTATTCTGCAACTCTGCACAGTACACAGAATGTGCTGCTAAACTGCGGCGAAGCACACTGAATGGAATATGTGACTTTGATATTTTAGTTTGAAGACTTAACAGTATTTCTTCCTATTCTGCAACTGTGCAGAGTACACAGAATATGCTGCTAAACTGCGGTGACGCACACTGAATGGAATATGTGACTTTGATATTTGAGTTTGAAGACTTAACAGTATTTCTTCCTATTCTGCAACTGTGCAGAGTACACAGAATATGCTGCTAAACTGCGGCGAAGCACACTGAATGGAATATGTGACTTTGATATTTTAGTTTGAAGACTTAACAGTATTTCTTCCTATTCTGCAACTGTGCAGAGTACACAGAATATGCTGCTAAACTGCGGTGACGCACACTGAATGGAATATGTGACTTTGATATTTGAGTTTGAAGACTTAACAGTATTTCTTCCTATTCTGCAACTGTGCAGAGTACACAGAATATGCTGCTAAACTGCGGCGAAGCACACTGAATGGAATATGTGACTTTGATATTTGAGTTTGAAGACTTAACAGTATTTCTTCCTATTCTGCAACTGTGCAGAGTACACAGAATATGCTGCTAAACTGCGGCGAAGCACACTGAATGGAATATGTGACTTTGATATTTGAGTTTGAAGACTTAACAGTATTTCTTCCTATTCTGCAACTGTGCAGAGTACACAGAATATGCTGCTAAACTGCGGCGAAGCACACTGAATGGAATATGTGACTTTGATATTTTAGTTTGAAGACTTAACAGTATTTCTTCCTATTCTGCAACTGTGCAGAGTACACAGAATATGCTGCTAAACTGCGGCGAAGCACACTGAATGGAATATGTGACTTTGATATTTTAGTTTGAAGACTTAACAGTATTTCTTCCTATTCTGCAACTGTGCAGAGTACACAGAATATGCTGCTAAACTGCGGCGAAGCACACTGAATGGAATATGTGACTTTGATATTTTAGTTTGAAGACTTAACAGTATTTCTTCCTATTCTGCAACTGTGCAGAGTACACAGAATATGCTGCTAAACTGCGGCGAAGCACACTGAATGGAATATGTGACTTTGATATTTTAGTTTGAAGACTTAACAGAATGTGCTCTAATCTGCAACTTTGCACACTAAACAGAATGTGCTCTAATCTGCAACTTTGCACACTAAACAGAATGTGCTCTAATCTGCAACTTTGCACACTAAACAGAATGTGCTCTAATCTGCAACTTTGCACACTAAACAGAATATATGAAATTTTTTTTTTTTTTCTTCCCCCCACACAAAATAAACTGCTGCCCCCACACACAGTAGTCCTAAAAAGGACTTTTGGTTCTTTTTTTTCACAAATTTGCTTTTTTTCTCCCTACACTGACTTTCCCTTCCTATCCTCATCTCTCCCTGGCTAAGACTGAGCCGAACTCGCTGGTCAGGTGCTATACAGCACCCGACCACGGGTTCTGGCCAGCCAATCAGTGTAATGCCAGCAGCCAACATGGCTGCTGGCATTACACTGATGTCAGAGCCTCCCTGCACGTTTATTGGCTGCGCAGCAGCCGCAAAACGTGCGGGGAGGAGACCCGAACATGGCGGGCGAGCACATGCGGTACTCGTACGAGTACCGCCATGTGCCAAGCAGAGCGATGCTCGAGCCGATCCGAGCATCGGCCGAGCATGCTCGCTCAACACTATGACAAACTAAAAAGAAAAAACAAAAAAGCAGCGCAGAGGGGTTTCTCTAAGCGTAGTATACCAGTCACAAGAGGTAGATCCTTCACCAAGACACCATGGAACAAATCAGAATATTACTCACATTTTTCAGAGGCTTTAAACCTGCCTCTTAGTTTTTGCGCTTGTACTGGCTTATACCCCAGTATGGTTAGTTGTTCGTCTCCACTTGGGGTCACAGGTCCACACAGTTCCTTCTGGGATACTCCAGTGGGAGTGAAAGATTATTGTATGTATGGGATCAGCCATTCAAACAGAGGATACATTTAGAAATCCAATGTGATAATAGGCTGACCCTTATATGATCTTTAAAAAGAATATCTGTCACTCCTATGTGTGAACTGTAATTGATATTAGTAAGCCAGTATTCCAAAAGCCACAATTGTGATTAAGATTCAAAAGGGAAATATTTTATTGTTCTCCAAAAAAGGGATAACTAACACATAAAATGTATAGTTATAATATATATATATAAAAATAATATATATATAAAAATAAATTAAAACCAAAAGATAAAAATTATATTATTTAAAATTGCTCTTACAGACAAAACAGAACAATTCAGCAATTCAAACAGAACAGAATAAATTAGCAGCTAACGCGTTTCGTCACTATATGTGACTTTTTCAAAGCTGAAAATTCAAATGACATGTCTTAGAAGGTAAGCCACTTTAAATACCTGCATGTGTCCTCAATTCTCCAATGAACTCATCGGTAAAGCCCCCTTTTCTAATGTCATGCCTTCCACCATATCTTCCTTTATTTTCCCACCCTTCCTATACACTCAGTCATAACATACTGAGTGTACTCGGTCAAAACCACGCGGGCGCCTACCCGATGCAGTAAGGCATACATCCGGCGCTTGGTTAACACGTCCAATGCGCCTCAGAGTCGGAACTCACCCTTCGGTGCCCTCCACTATAACCAAGCCTCGATTTCCCCAATGAATGTATGCGCCCATAAATGGAACGCATTAGACCACGCGCCGGATGCTGCCCCAAAAACCTGCATCAGCCATACGTCGACGGCACTAGACCCTCCCGGGGCATAGCGGCATCGAACACATGACTCTCCTGCACTCATAACGTGCATTCCAAATTGCAACACACCGTCATGAAAAGTGCACATGGGGTCAATCCAAATTTTTTTCCTCTCATGGCATCTTCCATAGAGAAGTACACCAATTAAATCACTCTCACTCAGGTTACCCCCACATAAATTAAAAGCTATATTTTAAAATACACCTGCAAGTATACAAATTGGCTTACAACAGCAAGTGTCATCAGATATGTACATAATGTCATACAAGATACACTAGAGTTAGACACAACTATATATGGAAAAATATGAAAAAACAAACCCATATATCACAATTACCCAATTGATTGATAAGACAAACTGCTTATATATGGGTGACCCATATTATAAATAAAGAAACGAGAAGAAGTCAATACCGTAATAGATAATATAAATACATACATATATGTGTATATATATATATATATATATATATACACATATGCATATACACATACAAATACATAAATTAGAATTGTGCCAATTCGTTATATCAAATAGTGAAAGAAAGAAAAAAAAAAAAAAAGTGTTTGTATTATAGTGATATCTACTATTCCTTTACATATGCTATTTAGTGATGCATAAACTAATCTTTGTGAAAAAATGTGAACTTACTAAAAATTTACTCTTAATACCCTATCTATATAGAGTGAAGATCTAAATCTTCATTTAGTCCATTTTCCCCTAAAGTGCCAAGGGTATAGATCCACATAGCCTCCCTTTTACAGAGTTGGCGGAATCTATTATCCTGGGGGGAAATCCATTCAATCCCTGTTATTTTTATGTGATTCAAACCACCTTTTTCACAATTATAGAAGTGTTTATATAATTTACAACTTCTATCTCCCTTCTGAATTTTCCTTCTATGTTCCACGAAGCGGGTTCTCAATTCCCTAATAGTACGGCCTACATACAATACACCACAACCGCATTCTATCAGATAAATTACATAACTTGTGTCGCAGTTTATATAATGTTTGATCTCAAATTTTCTTTTACACTCTATATCGGTAAATTGTTTCCTACCATGTATTATGAAAAATAAATAAATAATTGTGAAAAAGGTGGTTTGAATCACATAAAAATAACAGGGATTGAATGGATTTCCCCCCAGGATAATAGATTCCGCCAACTCTGTAAAAGGGAGGCTATGTGGATCTATACCCTTGGCACTTTAGGGGAAAATGGACTAAATGAAGATTTAGATCTTCACTCTATATAGATAGGGTATTAAGAGTAATTTTTTAGTAAGTTCACATTTTTTCACAAAGATTAGTTGTATGTGTATATGCATATGTGTGTGTATATATATATATATATATATATATATATATATATATATATATATATATGTATGTATTTATATTATCTATTATGGTATTGACTCTTCTCCTTTCTTTATTTATAATATGGGTCACCCATATATAAGCAGTTTGTCTTATCAATCAATTGGGTAATTGTGATATATGGGTTTGTTTTTTCATATTTTTCCATATATAGTTGTGTCTAACTCTAGTGTATCTTGTATGACATTATGTACATATCTGATGACACTTGCTGTTGTAAGCCAATTTGTATACTTACAGGTGTATTTTAAAATATAGCTTTTAATTTATGTGGGGGTAACCTGAGTGAGAGTGATTTCTCTCTTCTCTATGGAAGATGCCATGAGAGGAAAAAAATTTGGATTGACCCCATGTGCACTTTTCATGACGGTGTGTTGCAATTTGGAATGCACGTTATGAGTGCAGGAGAGTCATGTGTTCGACGCCGCTACGCCCCGGGAGGGTCTAGTGCCGTCGACGTACGGCTGATGCAGGTTTTTGGGGCAGCATCCGGCGCGTGGTCTAATGAGTTCCATTTATGGGCGCATACATTCATTGGGGAAATCGAGGCTTGGTTATAGTGGAGGGCACCGAAGGGTGCGTTCCGACTCTGAGGCGCATTGGACGTGTTAACCAAGCGCTGGATGTATGCCTTACTGCATCGGGTAGGCGCCCGCGTGGTTTTGACCGAGTACACTCGGTATGTTATGACTGAGTGTATAGGAAGGGCGGGAAAATAAAGGAAGATATGGTGGAAGGCATGACATTAGAAAAGGGGGATTTACCGATGAGTTCATTGGAGAATTGAGGACACATGCAGGTATTTAAAGTGGCTTACCTTCTAAGACATGTCATTTGAATTTTCAGCTTTGAAAAAGTCACGAAAGTGACAAAACGCGTTAGCTGCTAATTTATTCTGTTCTGTTTTAATTGCTGAATTGTTCTGTTTTTGTCTGTAAGAGCAATTTTAAATAATATAATTTTTATCTTTTGGTTTTAATTTATTTTTATTTATATATTATTTTTATATATATATATTATAACTATACATTTTATGTGTTAGTTATCCCTTTTTTGGAGAACAATAAAATATTTCCCTTTTGAATCTTACTCACAATTGTGGCTTTTGGAATACTGGCTTACTAATATCAATTACAGTTCACACATAGGAGTGACAGATATTCTTTTTAAAGATCATATAAGGGTCAGCCTATTATCACATTGGATTTCTAAATGTATCCTCTGTTTGAACGGCTGATCCCATACATACAATAACCTTTCACTCCCACTGGAGTATCCCAGAAGGAACTGTGTGGACCTGTGACCCCAAGTGGAGACAAACAAATAACCATACTGGGGTATAAGCCAGTACAAGCGCAAGAACTAAGAGGCAGGTTTAAAGCCTCTGAAAAATGTGAGTAATATTCTGATTTGTTCCATGGTGTCTTGGTGAAGGATCTACCTCTTGTGTTTGGTATACTACGCTTAGAGAAACCCCTCTGCGCCGCTTTTTTGTTTTTTCCCTCTGCACCTGTGCCCATGTGGAGCGGAGCTGCTTGATATGCTCATCCAGAGCTGGAATTTGTTGTGCCTGAAAGGAATCTGGGAGCAAACAGGCTTGGAACCCATAATTGATCAGAAACTGAGCACTCCCTACTGATGAATTAACTGCACAATTCCTGGCGATCTCTGCCGAGGGCAACAGGTCGGCCCAATTGTCATGATGGTCGGTGATAAAACAGCGCAAGAACTGTTCCAAGCCTTGATTGGCACGCTCAGCAGCCCCATTGGTCTGGGGATGGTAAGCGGGGGAAAAAGATAACTGTATGCCCATCTGTTCACAAAATGCCCTCCAAAACCTGGACACGAACTGGCTCCCCCGGTCAGACACCAGCACTCTGGGTACACCATGCAACCGAAATACCTCTTTAGCGAATACCACCGCCAATTCTTTATCAGAGGGAAGGCCACGGAGGGGCACGAAATGAGCCATTTTAGAAAACCTGTCCACTATCATGAGTATAAAGGAATACCCACTAGACACTGGTAATTCTCCCATAAAATCGATGGAAACGTGAGACCAAGGGCATTCACCATTAGGTACCAGCTGGAGTAAACCCACAGGGAGGTGTCTAGGGGTCTTAGCATGGGCACAAGTAGCACAGGCATTCGTAAATTCGGCACAATCTGCCCTCATAGACGGCCACCAAAAAACTTGCGAGAGAGACCATAACAATTGGTCTCTGCCAATATGTCCTGCAGCCTTAGAGGAATGGTATGTCTCGAGTAACTGTGTGCGAAATGGCACATCAACAAAACACTTGCCCATTGGGGTTTCAGAAGGAGCAGAGGCCTGGGAGGCCAAGATCTCTTCCCCTAATGGTGAGGTGATACTTGTGCGTATAGTAGCCAAAATTTGATCAGGCTGAATAATAGGTGCTGGTACCTCTTCTCTGTCAATTTCAGCCTCAAACTGTCTTGACAATGTGTCAGCCCTAACATTCTTAGACCCAGGTAAATAAGATACAATGAAATTAAATCGAGACAAGAACAATGCCCACCTAGCCTGGCATGGGGATAACCTCTTTGCTTCCGAGAGATAAATGAAGTTCTTGTGATCGGTGGTCAAAATTAAGACAGGGTTTTTTGTACCCTCAAGTAGGTGACGCCATTCCTTAAGAGCAAGAATAATGGCTAGCAATTTTCTGTCACCAATCTCATAATTTCTTTGTGCCCCGGTCAATTTTTTAGAGAAAAACCCACAAGGTCTGAGAGTTCCTCCTTTAATGGGACGCTGAGAAAGCACTACCCCAACCCCAATATCTGAGGCATCCACCTCCAGTGTAAATGGAAGCGATGGATTGGGGTGAGATAACACAGGAGCGTTAACGAAAGCAGACTTCAATTTTTCAAAGGCCTCCTCCGCAACCACTGACCATTGAGATGGGTTAGCACCCTTGTGCGTAAGGTCAGTCAAAGGTTTTACAATAGTAGAGAAGTTCTTAATAAATTTCCTATAATAATTAGCGAAGCCCAGAAATCGTTGAATTGCTTTAAGGCTCTTGGGGCGTGGCCATTGTAACACTGCCGTTAGTTTCTCTTTGTCCATGGCAATGCCTTTCTTTCCAATAATAAATCCCAGAAATGGCACGCTAGTTCTGTGAAATTCACATTTTTCCAGTTTGCAATATAATTTATTCTCTTGTAGGCGAAGCAACACCTCAGACACGTCCTTGAAGTGTTGTAACATATTCTCAGAATGAATGAGAATGTTGTCAAGATAAACAATGACACAGGACTGCAACATATCTCTTAGAATGTCATTGATGAACTCTTGGAATACAGCGGGTGCGTTACAGAGACCAGATGGCATGACTAAGTACTCGTAATGGCCAGATCTCATGTTAAAGGCAGTTTTCCACTCATCACCAGCTCTAATCCGAATTAAATTGTATGCAGCACGTAGGTCCAATTTGGTGAAAATAGACGAACCTTTGAGTCTGTCAAATAGCTCGGTGATGAGTGGTATCGGATAGGCATTCTTAGATATTAACTTATTTAAGCCTCGGTAATCAATGCAAGGTCTCAGCTCGCCGTTTTTCTTTTTTACAAAGAAAAATCCGGCCCCAGCCGGAGAGGTAGATTTCCTTATGATGCCTCTTTCAAGGGCATCAGCGATATATTCCTCCATAGCTTGGTTCTCCTCACAGGATAATGGATACGTGCGTCCCCTAGGGGGCACCGCCCCCTGAGGCAGTTCAATACAGCAGTCATAAGATCTGTGCTGGGGTAGGGTGCCACCCTCTCCCTTACTGAATACATCACAAAACTGTTGATATTCGTCTGGAAGTGAAGAGGAGGTACACAAGATCTTGACCGGGTGGGTAACGCAATGTTCCATGCAAGACTGAGACCAAGCGGAGATTTCACACTATTTCCATTCAGACTGTGGGTTATGCAACTGTAACCAAGGAAAACCCAGGATTACTGCGTGATGAGGAGAATTGATAAGCTGGAACTGCTGTTCCTCTTTGTGGAGAGCCCCAATAGACATGGATAAAGGCATAGTTTCAAAAGTAACCTGAGCAGGTTCCAGGGGTCTACCGTCAATTGCTTCAATTGCGAGTGGGGTCTCTCTCTCAATGCGTGGAACCCCGTGTAATTCAGCAAAGGTATTATCCATAAAATACCCAGCTGCACCAGAATCAACCAGGGCCAAAACCTCCACTGAGCGTTTTGCCCATGAAAGTACCACCTGTATGGCGGGTTTCAGTATACCACACTCTGGGGACGACTGAACACCACCTAGGGCCTGTCCCCCAAGGTACCCTAGGTGTGTTCATTTCCCGGACCTACAGGACAAGATCTTAGTAGGTGCCCATTTTTTTACCACAATATAAACATAACCCATGTTTTCTGCGATGTGTCCTCTCCTCCTTGGTTAGCCTAGTGAAACCTAACTGCATAGGTTCACCTGGTTCTCGAGACAGTTCAATAGGCTTATTAGCCAAGGGAGGGATGGGTGGGCAAAAAGTACTGCCAGATCCATTATTCTTTTGCCGTGACCTGTGGTCTTTGGCCATTAGTCTCTCACGAATCCGTGTGTCAATTAAAATGACATATTCAATATAGTCATCAAGATCAGTGGGCAATTCTTTCGCAGCGATCTCGTCTTTAATTTGGTCACTTAGGCCCTGAGCAAAGGCTGCCAATAATGCTTCATTGTTCCAACCTACCTCTGCTGCCAAGGCACGAAATTCTATGGCGTAGTCACATACCGTATGCCTGCCCTGTTCTATTTCCATAAGGCGTTTAGCAGCAGAGGTGGTTCTACCAGGAGGCTCGAACACTCTCCGAAACGACTGCACGAATTCCCTGAAACTCCTTGTGCAGGGTTTCGCATTCTCCCATAATGGATTCGCCCATGCCAATGCTCTACCGGTCAGGAGAGATATCATAAAACCGACTTTACTGCGGTCACTGGGGAAGGCCTGAGCCATCAATTCCATAAATATTATTGGTTAATAAACCCTCTGCAAAGGTTAGGGTCACCATCGTATCTGAGTGGCAAAGGGGCGGAGTCAGTTAACCCCTTGACTGCAGCCCCTGGGGGCATAGTATCGTTCTCAGAGGTCTGCCCTGAGGAAACCATGGGACTAAGACCAGCCTTTTCAGCGAGTACCGTACGTTCAAGAATAGTTTGGATCGCTACTGCTAGCTGATCCAATCGTTGCTCATGGGCATCCATCCTCCAATGGATGTTCTGTGTATTACCATCACTCTTATTGTCTGAGTTCATGGCCCTTTCGTACTGTCATGGTTTGTTAAGACTTTCAGACGCAGAGTTAGGTAAAAACACAACTTTATTGAAAAGTTAAGGCGACCCCGTAGGGTAACATAAATGTACATACATATATCTCTTTATTAGACAGGAATACAATATGAGCAATAGCAATATTGGCTCTACCGGCCCTGCCAATGTACCGGGCAAGGCAGCCAGGGAATTGGAACTCGTGAGGTGAGGCTCTACCGGCCATATACCGGGCAAGGCAGCCACTTGACAGGAGATAATACTGGCTCTACTGGCCTTGCCAATACCGGGTAAGGCAACCCAAGGAAACAGGACAGGTTCTACCGGCCTTACCATATACCGGGCAAGGCAGCCACTGGATAGGAGATAATGGCGACCACTAGCCTTAGTGACTGGAAGGAGGAACAGCAGTCACTATGATGACAAAGAGGCTAAGGCAGCAGGTAGACCACCAGCAATTGACAACAAAGCCGGGAGGCTTATGGAGCGAACCAGTACCCAGTACGTGGAACGCTACAATCCTGCAATACAGCCGGGTGGCTTGTGGAGCGAACCAGTACCCTGTACGTGGAACGCTATCAATACTGAGACAGCCGGGTGGCAAGAGAAGTGAACCAGTACCCTGTACGTGGAACGCTATCAATACTGAGACAGCCGGGTGGCAAGAGAAGCGAACCAGTACCCTGTATGTAGAACGCTAACAATACTGAGACAGCCGGGTGGCTTGCGGAGCGAACCAGTACCCTGTACATGGAACGCTAACAATACTGAGACAGCCGGGTGGCTTGAGGAGCGAATCAGTACCCTGTATGTGGAACACTATCAATACTGAGACAGCCGGGTGGCTTGAGGAGCAAACCAGTACCCTGTACGTGGAACGCTATCAATACTGAGACAGCCGGGTGGCAAGAGAAGCGAACCAGTACCCTGTATGTAGAACGCTAACAATACTGAGACAGCCGGGTGGCTTGCGGAGCGAACCAGTACCCTGTACATGGAACGCTAACAATACTGAGACAGCCGGGTGGCTTGAGGAGCGAATCAGTACCCTGTATGTGGAACACTATCAATACTGAGACAGCCGGGTGGCTTGAGGAGCAAACCAGTACCCTGTACGTGGAACGCTATCGATACTGAGACAGCCGGGTGGCTTGAGGAGTGAACCAGTACCCTGTACGTGGAACGCTAACTATACTGAGACAGCCGGGTAGCTAGAGGAGCGAACCAGCACCCTGTACGTGGAACGCTAACTATACTGAGACAGCCGAGTGGCTAGAAGAGCGAACCAGTACCCTGTACATGGAACGCGATCAATACTGAGACAGCCGGGTGGCGAGGGGAGCAAACCAGTACCCTGTACATGGAACGCGATCAATACTGAGACAGCCGGGTAGCTGAGGAGCGAACCAGTACCCAGTACGTGGAACGCTAACAATACTGAAACAGCCAGATGGCTTGAGGAGAGAACCAGTACCCAGTACGTGGAACGCTAATAGATGGAAAGAGACAGCCAGGTGACTGTCAAGCAACCAGTACCCGCTTACTAAATAACCGGCAAGATAGAAATGTCGCCAAGGCGACTCAGGAATGTCAGATGACTGCAGGCGAACTGGAAAGGAACCAGCAGATGGAAGCAGGAACCAGCATACAGACGATCAACCGGAATCAGGAACAACGGCAGAGACTGGCAGCAGGAAGCGGTGGCTCAGCCGGATCAGATGGAAGCAGGAACTACTCGACTGGTAACACTGGAACAGGAGGAATACAGGTCGCAGGAACACAGCAGAGGCCCAGGAAGCTCAGGAACAATGTGAAGACTCAGACAGCATAAAGACAACACGAAAGGGCACCCAAAGGGTGCCCAGGCTAGGTTTAAATAGGCAATACAGGGCGGGCTGAAGGCAGCCAGCCAATGGAGAGCCCCCTACTGGTGATAGACACAAAAGGAGAGCAATCACGGCACCGTGATAGGGAGCCTGGGCGTGTGAGAAGAGAGCAAAGGAGGTTTACTGGAAATACCCCACAATTCTGTGCGACTGACAGGGAACACACAGGACACCGTGATCCAAGTTCCTTCCTGATCTGGCTTTTATCTCTGTGCTAGGGGAGTCTGGGGAAAGAAGAAGTTGAAGGGAGTGGTTTTTTTTTTTTTTGGGCAGAGATAAGAATAGGGGGTCAGTTAATAAAAAAAATTGATAAGTGACTGAGGTAGACTGATACTAAACGAGATAGAGCATTTTGTAGAGGGCCAAGGCAAGACATCACACACAAGCAGTTCCACTGTGTATTTTACAGTAAAAGCACACACAGTAGTTGAGTAATGTCCAGCAAACACAAAAGCATAGGGGGAGGGTGAAAACATCAGGAGCAGTTCAGGGATGTATGAGAAAAAATGGTAGTCCAAAAACTAACTGCAGCACCATGTGCAATAAATTATGGTGATCTCTCTCCTCCCAAAATGCCACCAAAAAAATCCGCCACCAACAGCACTATTACTGTTCCATCTAAAAACAGTGAAGACAACAACGAGTCCCATTCCAGTGTTGATGGCATAGTGCAGGAAAGTGAAGCAGCTCAACCAACTGCTGCATCTGACAGTGAGGCAAACAAACACAAAAACACATATCCTTAAAGGGATAGTAATATTTTGTTTTATCTTTATTTTATTTTGTAGGTATGAAAAAAGCATGAAGAATGATATAAGTCTTATCTCTCAAACCTTTATGGTTTGAGAGATATGCACAAGCAAATTTCCCCTCCCGCCCCTTTTACCTAGTGTAAGCCATCTCTTCTCAGATGTGGAATCCAGTCCATAGACCAGACAGATAACAGCAGGGGACAATCTTCTTCCTATGAGAACAATGAAAACCCTGCCCCCCATGACAAGTTTTTCAGGTTTTTCCCTTATCTTAATTGAAGATTGTCCCTCTCTGCAGTCTACCTGGGCACCTCCCTTCTGATCTGGCTGAGCAGTGTTACATCAGTAAAAGGGGCGGGAGGGGGATACTTTGCCATTGAATTACTCCTGAACTACAACTCTGACAGAATTGAAATAACAATCTCCAAAGTCCAAATACTATGATGATTAATTAGAGCCGCTTTTATTATGAAACATTACTATCCCTTTAAAGGAATAGTAGTACTTAATTATTACTAATTCCTATATTAAAGTCATATCTATATATATAAAAGAGAAAGGCTCATTGCATAATTTATGTCTCCTCAGGAGACACACACACCCAGGGGTGGCAATAAGGAGGGGTTACTGTTCTCATTGAGTGATTCAATGGGGGTGTGATTTTCACACCAATTGCAGTGGCCGAAGGGAGTTGGCCCACCCCCACTATGCAGCCCGCCCACCACTATCAAAGTCAGAAAAAAACAATATGGCCGCCACTTGCTCCTACACCACAGACAAACACACACATGCCCCACTCACACAGCACAAAACTCACACACATTCCCCACTCACACAGCACCAGACACACACACATACACATGCCCCACTCACACAGCACCACACACACACACACACACACATGCCCCACTCACAGACACACAAATGCCCCACTCACACACACAAAAGCCAGAAAGAAATATGGCTGACACACAGTCACTCACCCTGACTCCCAGTGGCCTCAGCAGGACCTGTACTACAGCCACTGAGGAACAAAATGGCACTCAAAGGGTTAAGGTAGGCCCTCATTGCTCAATTATTTCTTCACTGTCATCATTTGCCATGCAAGACACAGGACAGACAGCCATCAGGTACACACTTAACCCACTGACTGCCACAGGGTTGTGTATCAAGTTTTACCCCTCAGGGAGTGTGTTCAAACCCCTCACACTGTAAACTTGCATTTCCCTCCCACTTCTCCTCCTTCTCCAGCCTATTACTAACACTTTTCCACATTTATCGTAAGCCCCGCCCCCTACTCGTGATTAAGCCCCACCCCCTTTAACCCAAATTGCCCCATTGCTCTCTCCACATCAGCACCACATGAGGGACTCCACAAGTAAAAGTTCCCAGGTATTACACACTCATGCCCCACTCACACAGCACCAAACACACATAGAAAGCCAGAAAGAAATATGGCTGACACACAGTCACTCACCCTGACTCCCAATGGCCTCAGCAGGACCTGTAGTACAGCCACTGAATGGTGCTGCATCACCAGGGGAACAAAATGGCACTCAGAGGGTTAAGGTAGGCCCTCATTGCTAAATTACTTCTTCACTGTAATCATTTGCCATGCAAGACACACGACAGACAGCCATCACATTCACACTTAACTCACTGACTGCCACAGGGTTGTGTATCAAGATTTACCCCTCAGGGAGTGTGTTCAAACCCCTCACACTGTAAACTTGCATTTCCATCCCACTAGTGATGATCGAGCACCCCAATGCTCGGGTGTTCGGGTGCTCTGACCGAGCACCCCCGGAGGCTCGAGTGCTCGGCCGAGCACCCGAGCCCCATTGAAGTCAATGGGAGGACTCGAGCATTACACCAGGCACCCCCTGCTCTGATGAGGGGAGGGTGCCTGGTCCATAGGAAAAGGGCAGAAAATGATGGAAACACCACAGATATGGTTCAGGGACAGCATAGGGAGGATGTCTGGATGCATCTTGGACTCCAACGTCGCTGCTGGGAACGATGTTTCGCCCGTAGTACGCCATTTTTACAGACTGACCGTAAAACACACAAAAAGGAAGATAAAAACGACTTTAGGCGAAAAATTGTTACCAAACAGTATTTGCTGTATATTTACTTGACGCTAATCTGCGGCTAGGCACACTAAACAATATGTGACGTTAATCTGCGGCTAGGCACACTAAACAATATGTGACGCTAATCTGCGGCTAGGCACACGAAACAGAATGTGACGCTAATCTGCGGCTAGGCACACGAAACAGAATGTGACGCTAATCTGCGGCTAGGCACAGTGAACGGAATATGTGACGTTTATTTTTTACACTTTGCACACTAAACAGAATGTGCTGCTAATCTGCAACTTTGCACACTAAATAGAATGTGCTGCTTATCTGTGGCTAGGCACAGTGAACGGAATATGTGACTTTTATTTTTTACACGTTGCACACTAACCAGAATGTGCTGCTAATCTGCAACTTTGCACACTAAACAGAATGTGCTGCTAATCTGCGGCTAGGCACAGTGAACGGAATATGTGACTTTTATTTTTTACACTTTGCACACTAAACAGAATGTGCTGCTAATCTGCAACTTTGCACACTAACCAGAATGTGCTGCTAATCTGCAACTTTGCACACTAAACAGAATGTGCTGCTAATCTGCGGCTAGGCACAGTGAACGGAATATGTGACGTTTTTTTTTTTAAATCTCTGCCCCCCCAAACAAAATATAACTGCTGCCCCCACACACAATAGTCCTAAAAAGGACTTTTGGGTCTTTATGTTGTTCAAACACACTTTTCTTCTCCCTACACTGACTTTCCCTTCCTATCCTCATCTCTCCCTGGCTAAGACTGAGCCGAACTCGCTGGTCAGGTGCTATACAGCACCCGATCACGGGTTCTGGCCAGCCAATCAGTGTAATGCCAGCAGCCAACATGGCTGCTGGCATTACACTGATGTCAGAGCCTCCCCGCACGTTTATTGGCTGTGCAGCAGCCGCGAAACGTGCGGGGAGGAGACCCGAACATGGCGGGCGAGCACATGCGGTACTCGTACGAGTACCGCCATGTGCCGAGCAGAGCGATGCTCGAGCCGAACCGAGCTTCAGCCGAGCATGCTCGCTCATCACTACATCCCACTTCTCCTCCTTCCCCAGCCTATTACTAACACTTTTCCACATTTCTCGTGATTAAGCCTCGCCCACTTTTAACCCAAATTGCCCCATTTGTCTCTCCACAAATCAAAGTTCCCAGGTATGAATACACTTCCCACTGCTATTTAACTCTGACATGCACAACTCATGCGTGCATGTGTTTCTGCGCATATATGTTGTGTGTGTGTGTGTACATCTCTGCTACATATTTGTGTGCATGTGTACATCTCTGGTGTGTGTGTGTGTGCATGTCTTTTGCACGTCTCTGCCGCTCACTGTGTGCATATGTCTGTCTGTGTGTTGCATATTTCTGTTTATCAGTGTGTCTACATTTCACACACGTGCGCCCAACAGTCATAACATGACGGCCAACGCCGTGCCACATAGTGTATAAGCGCCCAACATGTGTCACTTAACCCTTTCACTGCCAGAGGACTATACAACTCATTACACAGCAATGTGTTGTGTACCTCTCTCACACTCAGAGTTAAAGTGCTTCACTCCAACCAACTGCTACACTAGGTCTGTATAATGCAGTAACCCTACAGCCCTGTATTTCATGTCTACTTCACTGTCTATGTATAGTCATTTCTCCCCCTCACCCATTTCTTTACTTTAACACTTCACTGTCCCTTCTCTCCTCAATCTCTCATCTCCTCCTCCCTTGTCATCCCCACTCACCTATCCCCTAGCCATTCATCCATATTCCCAATCTCTCCATTTTGCTCCCACATCACTATTACATTATCTATCACTGCATCTGTCACTTAACCCTCTGTCTGCCAACCTATTTTTTCAAATGTACTGCAGTATCCACTGCTGTAATCTAAATTAATTCCTTTACTCACAAACATCTTCTCACTGTGACCTTCACCAACTACATAGCACACTCACTTCAACTGTAAGGATAGAAGACCTTATTCATCAAGTAACACAGCACACTCACTTCAACTGTAAGGATACAGGGCCTTATTCATCAAGTAACACAGCACACTCACTTCAACTGTAAGGATACAGGGCTTTATTCACCAAGTAACACAGTACACTTACTTCAACTGTAAGGATACAGGCCCTTATTCACCAAGTAACACAGCACACTCACTTCAACTGTAAGGATACAGGGCCTTATTCATTAAGTAACACAGCACACTCACTTCAACTGTAAGGATACAGGACCTTATTATCAAGTAACACAGCATACTAACTTCAAATAGGCTTGCCACCCAGCCGGTATTTTACCGGCACAGCCAGTAATTAGGACCTTAGAACCGGTGCCGGTATATCTACCGGTATTTGTTTGTGCGACGTGTCCAGAGTCAGTCTCCTCCACTCAGCCCTATATGCCAGCTGCAAATGTGGCTCGCTTAAAGTCGTCAGCATCCACGCACCATCACCAGCCAATGAGTGAAGAGTATTTGGACATCAATGGTCCTCATTGGCTGGCTGGTGTGTCACGCTTGCCTGATGTATGTGTCTGAGTCTTGTGACTGACAACGGGGAGTCAGGGGTTGCGGCAGTATGCAGGCGCTGTGAGAGTGTCAGTTCTCAGAGACTGTGGTGCACTGTGCACAGGAGGCAGTCTGGTCAGAATCCACTGGACCACTCTGCGGCCTACACAGTTCAGCTCATCCTCGGTCTCTCCTGCTCCCCGGCTCCAGCCCTGGCAGAACTTGGAAGTAAACAGCACCGCCCTCAGCACGCACACACTTCCAGGTATGACGTGACAGAGGTCGGTAGAAGGCCAGAAGAAGTGGGCCTAGTGTTAATAATCCCTTATTGGTAGGCACTCAGTTGTCCTTGGCCAAGTGTAGGCAACCTACAGCTCTTCAGCTATAGCTGACTGGTGGAGAGGATGGGAGCCGTTTTTTATCAAAGTTAAACCATCCCCAAACATGTATTTACAATTTTAAAAAGTGCTACAGCCCATCTGCAAAAAACTTAGAAAAAAAATATATTACAGTATGTAACTGATGACCTTTATGATGGTCGCTCTGCTTTATTTTAGAGAGATACATATGGTTACTGAGACAGTTCAGGGCATTTCTGTGATGAATCTTAGCAATAACAGATAATGTCACCGCTACAATTGTCTCAATGGGATGTAGATATATGTGTATTTAAGATCTTAGTGATTTGTACAGGTAACACAATGTGCATCTATGTCACACCTGTAGTACACATGTACTGAGCGAGAAAAGTAAGTAAATGTTGTGTCCTGTCTGTGTACAAACACTGGGCCTTATATATACAGGCAAAGTAGATCCGTTCTGGGCAAACCATCTGCACTATAGAGGACAAATAGGGCCTTCAATGCAGTGCAATGTATTCCAGTATTCAAGCAACTTGACTAGGCCTCAAAGGCTTAATTGGGAGGTCTGATCACCTTTGTGTATAGGGGATCCTTCACCACTCTGGCCTGGGAGAGCTTAGTTTGAGAGAGAGAGAGAGAGAGAGTGAGTGCTTAGTCTGAGAGAGACAGAGAGTGCTTAGTCTGAGAGAGAGAGAGAGTGCTTAGTCTGAGACAGAGAGAGTGCTTAGTCTGAGAGAGAGTGAGTGCTTAGTCTGAGAGAGAGTGAGTGCTTAGTCTGAGAGAGAGAGTGCTTAGTCTGAGAGAGACAGAGAGTGCTTAGTCTGAGAGAGAGAGAGAGAGAGAGTGCTTAGTCTGAGACAGAGAGAGTGCTTAGTCTGAGAGAGAGTGAGTGCCTAGTCTGAGAGAGAGTGAGTGCTTTGTCTGAGAGAGAGAGTGAGTGCTTAGTCTTAGAGAGAGATTGAGTGCTTAGTCTGAGAGAGACAGAGAGTGCTTAGTCTGAGAACGAGAGTGAGTGCTTAGTCTTAGAGAGAGTGAGTGCTTAGTCAGAGAGAGAGAGAGAGTGCTTAGTCAGAGAGAGAGAGAGTGCTTAGTCTGAGAGAGAGTGAGTGCTTAGTCTGAGAGAGAGAGTGAGTGCTTAGTCTGAGAGAGAGAGTGCTTAGTCTGAGTGAGAGTGAGTGCTTAGTCTGAGTGAGAGGGCTTAGTCTGAGAGTGGTCATGCAACATTGAGTGGTTCTGCCCCTTTTTTGGCTCCTCCCTTTTGTGACTCCGCCCTCACACAGCTATGGCCGGTATATTTTTTAGGAAAAGGTGGCAACCCTAACTTCAACTGTAAGGATACAGGGTCTTATTCATCAAGTAACACAGCACACTCACTTCAACTGTAAGGATACAGGGCCTTATTCATCAAGTAACACAGTGCACTCAATTCAACTATAAGGATACAGGGTCTTATTCATCATGTAATACAGCATACTCACTTCAGCTATAAGGATACAGGGCCTTATTCATCAAGTAACACAGTGCACTCAATTCAACTATAAGGATACAGGGTCTTATTCATCATGTAACACAGCACACTCACTTCAACTGTAAGGATACAGGGCCTTATTCACCAAGTAACACAGCACAGTCACTTCAACTGTAAGTATACAGGGTCTTATTCATCAAGCTGAAGAGCTGCAATTAAAACATATTTACAACTCTTATCAGCTTATCTACATCACTACTGCGTCTGTCACACAATTTCTACATATCTGACATACGTCCATGTATGTGTGTGTCTCTCTGTATGTATGCGTTTCACAGTGTGTGTGACACTCTCTGTCTCTTTAAGTGCGTGTCTGTAACACTGCATATTTCTGTTTCACACAATGTCTCTCTGTGTAAATAATATGACGGGCAACGCCGTCCCACATTGCTAGTTAAAAATAAATGTATTGCCCCCAGTGTCTCCCTCCCCCTTCCCCGTACTCAGCATTCTAGCTGACTGCAGGGAAGCCTGTCGTACGACTTTCAGGTGGCTCTCCAGCACAGCCGCGATCGCATTAATAAAAAATAAAACTTTCACTGAAATTGTCTTCCACATGTGCTTGGTTTGTTTCTTTAAAGAAACATATTCTTCTCCCCTACTGGTCCACTAGAGCTCGCAATACAACCCCAGCCTCACCAGCCGTTCTGCACCCAGGGAAGGTGATAGTTGCCCTTTAACCCTTTGATTGCCAGAGGGGTATGCAACGCATTGCAGTATAATGCTTTGCATACACATCTGGCACTCAGAGGGTTAATAGAAGAACGGGTGGGTTGCTATATGCTGTCAAAATCCACTGGGTGTTCTACAGAAAGAAAGGTGGTGTAATTATGGGGCAAACCAGCTGCGCCGTGGGGACAATTACAATACTTCCAAAGTTCCATTTGATGTAAATGAGCCTGTTAACCTTTTGAATGCTAGATAGATGTCAAATGCATAGAGAAGTATTGCCTTGGAGTCCTTTTCTAGTATTCAAGGTTTTAAAAGTCCCAACGAAATCAAGGGGAATTTGGTTTGCCCCAAAACTGGTCGTTATTATACTCCTGAGTACTGACTTCTAAGTATGTGATTAACCCTTTAGAGACATATCTCCCAACACAATTGAATAGACACAGCCACCTTTGTTTAGAAAGGTTTTTGGAATGTTGAAGGATATGCCACGCTCCACACATCAGTAGAGAGGCTGTAACTGCAAATGTGTGGCTCTCCAGCTCAGCAAGCTAGTTTGGTGTTTAAGGACAATGAGAATTGTAGGTGAGCAACTTTTAAGTGCGCTACAGTGTTCTGATTCTTACTATACAGCCTAATTACGTAGATGTTCATGTTGATTGTCAGTGGGGACTTCAACGTCTACTTTAATCTGTTAATGATTATCAGCATTAATTAGTGCATCCATTAGGGAACATTCAGATTATAATAAATACAAGGATCTGCGAGGTCTGCCAGCACTGGAGAATGCTATCTATCTCAGCTTTAAACACTGCAGAAAAAGGCAGGACAAGGAAATAATTAATCCAGGTATGTACATACTAAGGTCCCAGAGCCGTTAGACATCAGTCTTATCCTTTATGAAAATTCTATTAAAAACTGATCATCTTTATTCTGATATCACATATTCTTCACAGATATAACATGTACAATCAATTTTCCAATATTTCTTTTTATAGACTCTCCCTGCAGCACTGAATGCTCTGTGTGATATAATACAATGTTACACTCTCCCTACAGCACTGAATGATCTGTGTGATGTAATACAATGTTACACTCTCCCTGCAGCACTGAATGCTCTGTGTGATGTAATACAATGTTACACTATCCCTGCAGCACTGAATGCTCTGTGTGATATAATACAATGTTACAGTCTCCATGTATAGGAAGCAAATATAGTTGTTGATACCTTTATTGGCTAACTAAGCAGATTTAGAATGCAAGCTTTCAAGACCTTGGGTGTCTTCCTCAGGCATGTTATACAGATAAATATGAAAACATCTCTCTTAAATACAAGTACACATTGCATTGTTTAGAATGGAAATCAGATAAGAGAACTCAGTCCAGATCCACATACTCTGATCAGTCAGTGGTAAATTGCACTCTTCCTCTGAGGCTTTAGAGGTATTTACGATGCCGGTGGGTCTTTTGGAAAGGTTAATCCACTAAGTGATAATGTGATAAGAATTCTCTGTCTTTATTCAAACCATTATAAATAGCATTAAACTTTAATGTTAACGTAACCTCCCAAACAGCCACTTGAACTCCATCATGTAAAAAAGGTGTTTTATTGTATCAGTCATTAAAAGCAAAGGTGTTGCCAGAAGTTACACTTTAACTACACTGTAATACAAAACAAAATATACACGCTAACCGCCTAAAGCGCTTCATGTATTAAACACTTATTCATAGGGCATATTATACGTGTATAAATTCCCAATATACATAGCACCCAACAACCAAATTCAAATGACAAACTAGCCAATCAAATGATCCCTATCTATTTGAATTAGCCACTCATATTGAGTAATCCAGACTACTAAAAAACATTTATGACGCATTGATTGACAGCATCAACAGCCTATGATACAACATTGAATCTATTCTTACACATGCTGTGCCATCCGTTATTCAAACACATTGTGAATAAAAACACTTAACGTGGATGATTTGCTATGATCATGGAAATAACAAAGATATAATGTATATGAATGTAAATCCATCAACTCCCTTGATATGCGAACAAAACAATTTCATCCACGTATATTTCAATCCCTAATATAAGTGTATATTTGAGTCCCACCAAATTCTTAAAACAATACTTAATACTCAAAAACAGTAATAAATACAGTTCCGTAAATATGCATATTCATAAACACTTGTTAGAAAGATAGGTGCATGTAAAAGACCAAAAAGTGTATATATTTAAATGCTTCCTCATATCACCTTCACTAAACAAACTATTTATCTCCACACTAAAAGTATCTTATGTGAACATTGCAAAAAACGTGAACTTTAATTATGATCGGTGTATGAACAATGAGACATCATGTCCCGCATTAAGACCCATAGGTGATCGTGTACCTAATTCAATTACCCACTTAACTTTAACTTTGTCTAGTAGTGTCACTATCCCACCACCTCTCTCATTCAGACTGACCCTCTCCACACCTTGAAAGGTGAAGAAAGTCAGATCTCCTTTACCACATTCCAAAAAATGTCTCGCTGTGGGCTTCATAACATCTCTCCTTTTCATGCCTAAAACATGCTCTCGTATTCTCTCTTTTAATGTTCTGGCCGTATGGCCCACGTACTGCATGCACATTTAATACACGTAATGTCATATATGACATGGGTAGTACGACAGTTAATGTATTGAAAAATCCGGTACTCTTTGTTAGTATTTGAGGTGTAAACTCTATTACCTGTCTTCACATAACTACATAGGAGATACTTTCTAGCACCACACTTATACATCCCTACTGTAGATACCCAAGTGGGAACTGACTGAGAGTTACTTCTAAAGAGACTTGGAGACAAAATATTGGCCAAAGTTGGTGCCTTCCTAGCCACAAAATTACAAGGATTTTGCAATGTCGAATTTAAAACTGTATCACTCTTAAGTATCGGTAAATGTTTTTTTACAATGTTTCGTTAAATTCTAGACTGTACTCTGTGATAAATTTAAGTGTATCACTCCCTGTACCCTTATTTCTAACCTTTTCGCCCACAAGATCTTTACGCTCCTTCTTTAATGTCTCTTCATAAGCTGTGTTTATGAGATCTAAGGGATACCCTCTCTCTAAAAATCGATCCCTCAACAATTCTGATTGCCTTTTGAATTCACTTTCTGTGGAACAGTTCCTATGAACTCTAAGGAACTGTCAATTTGGTACTCCCCTTATTGCATGTCAAGGATGACATGACCTGGCATGCAATCATGTATTACCTGCACTTTGGTTTCTGTATACTGGATTAAACTACCCTCAAAACATAATTCCACATCCAAAAATATGATTCTTTGACTTTTATATTCAAAAGTAAAATGCAGATCATCGTTGTTCAAAAAAGTATTAAATGCAATAAAGTTTTGCTCCGTGTCTTGCCAAACAAATATGACGTCATCGATATATCTAGAATAAAAATGGATGGAAGACCTATAGATATTATTTGTACCATAAATGTAAGCTTCTTCATACCAAACAACATAAACGTTGGCAAAACACGGAGCAAACTTTGCACCCATTGAGATGCCTAGTTGTTGAAGATAAAATGTTCCATCATATTTAAAGAAATTATGTCTTAATAGATACCAAAATGCATCCAACAAGAAATTATTCAAATCTCCAGAATAATTAATCTGTCAAGATGAAATCTGATGGTCTCAATCGCTAAATGGTGTGGTATGGAGGAATATAAAGCTTCAATATCCATAGATCCCCAAGCCGGAGCACCCTCACATTAACAGTAGCCAACAGTGCCAGCAAATGTCCCGTGTCCCTAGTGTAACTAGTCAGGCGTGTGACCAGTGGTTGCAAATAGGAATCCAGTAACTCTGACAGGTTCTCATTAAGGGAACCTATCCCTGAAACTATTGGCCTACCTTTTGGGGAGCGGTCCAGCTTGTATATCTTAGGTAGATGGTGAAACACTGGTATCTTGGGATGTTGTACTTTCAAATATTCTGCTTGTATAACTGTAATTAAACCCAGTGAAACACCCTCATCAACCAATTTAAATAAGAGCTTTTTAAAAGCTAATGTCAGATCTTTGGCCAAAACACTGTATGAGTTGGTATTTTGACGCTGTCTCAAAGATTCATTATGGTAAGTTATAGAATCCAATACCACCACACACCCTTCCTTATCAGCATTTTTTAATGACAAGGGAGCTATCTTTGACCAATTCCACAATAACCTTTCATTCTTCACTTGTTAGGGTATCATTATACATGTGCCTAGATTCTACCTGTCTCTTTAACTGAAATAAATCCTGCTCCACCATATTGTGAAAGACTTCTAATGCCTGATTACAGAACTGTACAGGATAGAAATTGGACTGGGGTTTGAACCATCATCTCAAATCTACCTCTATCTTTTGTATTCCAGATTCAGCACCCTCAGCCAATAAGCTATCTAGATCAAATACTGTACATTGAGCTTTAAAGTTGTTACAGTTTGAGAGTGACGTCACTCCACCCAGACTAAGTAAGGTATTTGGCGCAGTCTCGATCTCTTCCACTACTTGTAGTGATATAAGCGTGTCTGTATAAACCTCAGATGTCCTGTACCATTTAATTCTTGATTGTAAAATCTTTTTAATGTAAGACGTTGTACAAAATGATTGACATCTAATATAGTGTCCTCAACTTCCAGACACACATCACGGCCTCTCCACGGCCGATACCCCTGCCAGCCCCTAGACTCAGGCCTGCTCCCTCAGAATCAACAGCAGCTTCTTCCTTCCGCACTGGATCCGGACATTGTAAGGCACATTGTGGGTAGAAGAGTGTCTCTTCTGTACACACATTATAAAACGTTCAAATGAAGTATTTCTTTGTAGCTAGCGAGATTTTGGCTCTGCTGAAGAGCTGTAGTACGGTCTGCGGATTGGGATCTCCATCTGTAAGTTAGAAAGCTAACGTCAGTGTAAGGGGAGGGAAGGGAGAACTTTGTAAGCTGATATCTCTCAAACCTATCGGACAATGTGCAATTAAATAATTTCTTTACTAGGTACAGCATTAAATGTCTTTAAAATGTCTTTAACTCAATGTATTACTATCACTTTAACCCTTTGCACCACACCACAATGGATGCCTTTCTAGCACTCTGACATGACACACCACTGTATCTTGCATGGCACTCTATGGGTTAACATGCTGGTATAAGTCTCTCTCACATAATCTCCTTTTATTTTCTGCTTTCCACGTCTACACGCCAAACACACAGAGACATAATACTGCAATTCTGCCCCAAAGTAAAGGAAATAACAAATAGCATTGATTTAATGGTTTCAAGAACACAGGGGGGATGGCTATACGTTGTGAAGCTATGTCCTCTGGTCCTTAGAGGGATACATTTGGCTTCTTTTTTTATTTTTATTTCAATATTATCCACATACAATCACTTTAACATATACATGCTTATAAAATCAAATACATCTTGACTACACATAAACCCTCCCTCCCCCCCAATTTACCAGTGCCAGCCAGGGGAAGGAGAGGTAAAAGCCAGACACTTCTTTTATATAACCTATTTTGAACACAACTACAATCAGACTGGTCTCATACTCGTAAAAATACTTTAAACAGAATATAACTCATCGTGTCCCAGACTCAAATTGTAACATAGCGCACATCATCCTTTCTTTCATGACGTTTGCTTTAATGGAGGTGAAATCACCCTATTCCTTTTTCCATTTTTAACTGCCAAATCAGTTGATTCCGTAATGTAACCTCAGAGAAATCCGCAAATTTCCTCCAATTCCTGGCAATTAATATTTTTAATGAGTAACCATAAACATTTGGCCCTCGTCAAGCTTTGGCCAGCCCAGATGTAAAAGCATACACTCAGGTCAGAAAGCCACCTGAATATTATTTACTTGTTTTAATAATTTTAACTTATCTATATATATAAAAGAAGACTTTGTGCCTGCCAAAACACACCCAGGGGAGGCATAAAGCAGGAGTTACTACTCCTATTGGGTGATTCAATCATGCAGGGAGTTGGCCCGCCCCCACTATGTAGCCCGCCCACCACTATCAAAGTCAGAAAAAAACAATATGGCCGCCACTTGCTCCTACACCACAGACAAACACACATGCCCCACTCACACAGCACCACACAAACACACACACATGCCACACTCACACACACATGCCCCACTCACACAGCACCACACAAACACACACACATGCCCCACTCACACAGCACCACACAAACACACACACGCCCCACTTACACAGCACCAAACAGACATGCCCCCACTCACACACACAGCACCACATACACCACATACACACACAAAGCCAGAAATACATATGGCTGACACACACACACAGTCACTCACCCTGACTCCCAGAGGCCTCAGCAGGACCTGTACTGCAGCACCAGAGGAACAAAATTGCACTCAAAGGGTTAAGGTAGGTCCTCATTGCTCAATTATTTCTTCACTGTCATCATTTGCCATGCAAAACACAGGACAGACAGCCATCAGGTACACACTTAACCCACTGACTGCCACAGGGTTGTGTATCAAGTTTTACCCCTCAGGGAGTGTGTTCAAACCCCTCACACTGTAAACTTGCATTTCCCTCCCACTTCTCCTCCTTCCCCAGCCTATTACTAACACTTTTCCACATTTATGTTAAGCCCCGCCCCCTACTCACGATTAAGTCCCGCCCCCTTTTAATCCAGATTGCCCCATTGCTCTCTCCACATCAGCACCACATGAGGGACTCCACAAGTAAATGTTCACAGGTATTACACACTCATGCCCCACTCACACAGCACCACACACACACAAAGCTAGAAAGAAATATGGCTGACATACAGTCACTCACCTTGACTCCCAGTGGCCTCAGCAGGACCTGTAGTAAAGCCACTGAACGGTGCTGCATCACCAGGGGAACAAAATGACACTCAAAGGGTTAAGGTAGGCCCTCATTGCTGAATTACTTCTTCACTGTCACCATTTGCCATGCAAGACACAGGACAGACAGCCATCAGATTCACACTTAACCCACTGACTGCCACAGGGTTCTATATCAAGTTTTACCCCTCAGGGAGTGTGTTCAAACCCCTCACACTGTAAACTTGCATTTCCCTCCCACTTCTCCTCCTTCCCCAGCCTATTACTAACACTTTTTCACATTTATGTTAAGCCCCGCCCCTACTCGCGATTAAGCCCCACCCACTTTTAACCCAGATTGCCCCATTTGTCTCTCCACATCAGCACCACATCAGTCCCCTCTAGGGACTTCACAAGTCAGTGTTCCCAGGTATGAACACACTTCCCACTGCTATTTAACTCTGACATGCCTCTCTATACCTTAACCCTTTGAGTGCCAGAGGGGTACACAACTCATGAGCACATGTGTTTCTGCTCATGTATGTTGCGTGTCTGTGTGTGTACATCTCTGTTACATATGTGTGTCCATGTGTGCATCTCCAGTGTGTCTGTGTGTACATGTGTTTTTCATGTCTCTGCCGCTCACTGTGTGTATGTGCATACCTCCCAACATTTCACAGGGCCAAAGAGGGACACGTTAGTTTTAGGTGATATTATTGGGGGTGTGGCTGGTGGGCGGGGCATTAATAAGAATTTTTAGGTTATTTCATGACCTATTACTGGTTATTTATGTAACTGAATAAATGATTTAGTTCAAGACCAAAGTATTTTATTTGCACAGACTAATGTATAAACACATATACTGAAGTTTATTGCTTTATTGCTGTAGATCAAAGTAATACACACCACACAGTCAGGGCTGGTGCAAGGATTTTTGCCACCCTAGGCAAAACCTAATTTTGCCGCCCATTTTGCTCCGCCCATTGTGTCCCACCCCTTTATACCCTGCCTACTTATACCCAACCTCTTTTCATGATTGTCCTCTCTCTGCCCCCTGAGCCACTCTGCCCCTGTTCTGGAGATGCCTGTAAGAGATGCCCCCCACCAGCTCCAACTTGCCCCTTATCAGCTTCACTTTGGCCCACCAGCTCCACTTTGCCCCTATCAACTCCAACTTGCCCCCATCAGCTCCAACGTGCCCCCACCAGCTCCATTTTGCCCCCTCAGCTTCACTTTGCCCCCTCAGCTCCAACTTACCCCCATCAGCTCCACTTTGCCCCCCATCCTCTCCAACTTACCCCCATCAGCTCCACTTTGCCCCCCATCCACTCCAACTTGCCCCCATCCGCTCCAACTTTCCCCCACCAGCTCCACTATGCCCTCTCAGCTCCAACTTTCCACTATCAACTCCACTATGCCCCCAGCAGCTCCAACTTGCCCCCATCCGCTCCAACTTGCCCCCCCATCCGCTCCAACTTGCCCCACTAGCTCCACTTTGCCCCCCCTCAGCTCCACTTGCCCCCCCTCAGCTCCAACTTGCCCCCCTCAGCTCCACTTTGACCCTCATCAGCTCCAACTTGCCCCCATCATCTCCAACTTGCCCCCACCAGCTCCACTATGCCCCCTCAGCTCCAGCTTTCCCCTAACAGCTCCAACTTGCCCCCATCATCTCCACTTTGCCCCACATCTGCTCCAACTTGCCCCCTCAGCTCCACTATGCCCCCTCAGCTCCAACTTGCCCCCCATCACATACCTGTATCTCCCGCGCAGTCTTCTCTTCAGTAATGCAGAGCGCGGCGGGAGATCATGACTCCCAGCGCGCTCTGCATTACTAAAGATCCGACCAGATGAGGGAGCGCTGTAGCAACACAGACCTGACTGTGTTGTGGTTCCTGGCGTGGTGTGTGTGGGCGCAGCTGTTCTCCGCTGCATGCCCGCGCCCCCAGTACGTGTGCGCCCTAGGCCGGCGCCTACCTCGCCTATAGGTGGAGCTGCCCTGCACACAGTCTGACCTCCTAAAAAGAGGGACAACAGGGTGGGAAAGAGGGACAGAGGGATTTGGCCCTCAAAGAGGGACTGTCCCTCCTAAAGAGGGACACTTGGGATGTATGGTATGTGTCTGCCTGTGCGTTGCATATGTCTGTGTTTATCAGTGTGTCTGCATTTCACACACGTGCGCCCAATGGTCATAACATGACGGGCAACGCCGTCCCATGTTGCTAGTAAATCCATAATTTCTTAACCTTCACCCCCACCATATGTGCAAATATGGTCCCTGCTCACTTCCACTCCTCCAACAGACATTAGAATAATGCAAAGAGCTACTCAGAGATGCTCAACTAGGAATGAGCCTGCCCTCAAAATGATGAGGCTCTATAGGATAAGTATTCTACCCAGAGTGCAGTCTCTTCTAGCTCACTAGTGCCTTTCACAGAGAGGAAATATCCTAAAGCACATCATACTGATCCCACCAAAAGGCAGTCCAGCCACGAAGTACGTCTGGGGTTGGCTGTTTCTCTTGTTCAGAGAGGAATTGCCTGGCATTTCATGGCTGGACTGCCTTTTGGTAGGATCGGTATGATGTGCTTTAGGATATTCCCTCTCTGTGAAAGGCACTAGTGAGCTAAAACAGATTGCACCTTGTATAAGATACTTATCCTATAGAGCCTCATCATTTCGAGGGTAGGCTCGTTCCTAGTTGAGCGTCTCTGACTAGCTCTTTGCATATGCAAATTATCCTTGGGACTAGTCACCCTAAGGGTAACAGGGTAATCCAGACGTAGACCCCTTGCTCACAGTGCCTAGAGAGATCAGCTGCACCTCACTGATGAGGCCCAACAAGGCTGAAACGTACTTCTGGGGTTGGCTGCTTCTCTTGGTCAGAGAGTAATTGCCTGGTACTTCGTGGCTGAACTGCCTTTTGGTAGGATCAGTATGATGTGCTTTAGGATATTTCCTCTCTGTGAAAGGCACTATTGAGCTAAAAGAGATTGCACCTTGGGTAGGACACCATTCCTATAGAGTCTCATCTCTTTGAGGGCAGGCTCGTTCCTAGTTGAGCATCTCTGACCAGCTCTTTGCATAGACATTAGAATTACCCACACCTATTTTGACTAATTTTGCCGGAACCATATACCACCTATCAATTAACTTATAGTGAATCTCAACCAATGTAATATCTTGAATCATTTTATTTATCTTTACAAAAGTTGCGTACCACTCTTGCCTACCAATAACTATATTCAAATCTTTTTCCCATGTAACAATAATCCAACCCTTATCAGTGAAACCACAAGCCCCCCTCACCACATCCAAACATTTCGACACTGGCCTTGTAGCCACCTCTTTCACAAAGATTTTCCCTAGAGACTTAGCTTTGTCATTATTCACAACTTTACATATATGCCTCAGTAAGAAACCCTTTACTCTTAAGAACTTAAATATATCCATCGAGGATAACTTATATTGTTGTACTAATGATGCAAAGGATATTACTCCTGTTTCATCTAAAAGATCTCTCACTTTCCTTATACCAGCAGTTTTCCAAAGATCCAAAGATAAACCTTCCACATTGTGTTCTACCTCTTCGATCTGAACAAACTCAGGGATTCCTCCCTTCAGCCCAACTCTTTTTTTCATAGTATTCCAAAAGGAAAAAATATTATCCAAAACTCTACTTCGGTCTTTGAACCCCTTATACTTCTCCCCTAATCCAGTGCTCCAAACCACACATTTGGCTTCTACCTATCTGAATACTGTAAATGTGTCCACTTTAATACAAGATTGTTACCTACACAGCACTGTAAAGCACCTACACTAATCCCAGGGTGACCACATCCCACACTTCTACACTCAGATCCTACAGATTGTTACCTACACAGCACTGTAACGCTCCTACACTAATCCCAGGGTGGCCACAGCCCCCACTTCTACACTCAGATCCTACAGATTGTTATCTACACATCACTGTAACGCTCCTACACTAATCCCAGGGTGACCACAGCCCCCACTTCTACATTCAGATCCTACAGATCATTACCTACACAGCACTGTAAAGCTCCTACACTAATCCCAGGGTGGACACAGCCCCCACTTCTACACTCAGATCCTACAGATTGTTACCTACACAGCACTGTAACACTCCTACACTAATCCCAGGGTGGACACAGCCCCCACTTCTACACTCAGATCCTACAGATTGTTACCTACACAGCACTGTAACGCTCCTACACTAATCCCAGGGTGGACACAGCCCCCACTTCTACACTCAGATCCTACAGATTGTTACTTACACATCACTGTAACGCTCCTACACTAATCCCAGGGTGACCACAGCCCACACTTCTACACTCAGATCCTACAGATTATTACCTACACAGCACTGTAAAGCTCCTACACTAATCCCAGGGTGGCCACAGCCCCCACTTCTACACTCAGATCATACAGATTGTTACCTACACACCACTGTAACACTCCTACACTAATCCCAGGGTGGTCACAGCCCACACTTCTACACTCAGAACCAACAGATTGTTACCTACACAGCACTGTAACGCTCCTACACTAATCCCAGGGTGACCACAGCCCTCACTTCTACACTCAGATCCAACAGATTGTTACCTACACAGCACTGTAACGCTCCTACACTAATCCCAGGGTGGTCACAGCCCACACTTCTACACTCAGATCCTACAGATTGTTACCTACACAGCACTGTAACTCTCCTACACTAATCCCAGGGTGGACACAGCACCCACTTCTACACTCAGAACCTACAGAACAAGGGGACCAGCAAGAGCCGGAACCTCTACACAAAAGGGTGGCTATTACTGCGTTCTGTGTATGTTTGTCTGTTGCATGTGTGTGTATGTCTGTGGTGTGTGTGTGCATGTGTCTGTTGCATGTGTGCTTGCAAGCCTGTTGCATGTGTGTGCAAGTCTGTTGCATGTGTGCATACAAGTCTGTTGAATGTGTGTGTGCAAGTCTGTTGCATGTATGCGTGCATGTCTTTTGCATGTGTGTGTGAGCATGTCTGTTGTGCACATGTGTGTCTGTGCATGTCTTTTGCTTGTGTATGTATGTGTGTGTACATGTTGCATCTTCTGTGTGTGTGCACGCATGTCTTTTGAATGTTTCTGCCTCTTACTGTGTATATGTGTATATGTGTCTGCCTGTGTGTTGCATATGTCTGTGTTTATCAGTGTGTCTACATTTCACACACGTACGCTGAACGGTCATAACATGAAGGGCATCGCCATCCCACAATGCAAAGTACAGTATAAAAATGTATGCACCTTGTATTGTGCATGGTCAGTGAAAGAGGCTGCTGTGATGGGGATTTTAAGGTGAGTTTATGTTTTTCTTGAAGGGCAACCAGGGCCGGGTTTACATGCACTTAGCCATGGCCAAGCCCCCACATCTCACATGAACCCTTCCCCATTCCCATCCATTGTTTAATGAAACAGAAATTACCGTTCACCTGTAACAAACCAGAGCAAAAAAATAGCTTTAATCCCTTGGTTGTAAGAGAGATCTCCAAAGCATTGCTTATTAATGCCCTGCAGATCTCTCTAGCATCCAGTGGATTAAATAATAGCCTGTGAATGGGTATAAAACTTCTGCAGGGACATTGAGATTTATCTGGCCACATCCATTATTCAGAATGTGGGTGTGTCCAGCACATTTCAAGATCTAGCCATTTGACTACTCAGCCTAATGGGAAATTTGGCCCTGAGAGCAACTTTATTAATAAATAAGTATATTTTAATTTAACAGAAAGACTTGTAATCTGCTGGGTTTTTTTTTTTAAATCTGGTAACATTTTGTGTCCCTTACAATCCATTGAAGCCTCCTGAGACCTGTTGCTATGAGGAAGGGTATCCTAGAGGCAGACTTCAATAGAGATCACAAATTGTAGAGTGAGTGCGGCAGATATCTGGAAGTGATCTGTAAATGGAGCCACTTTAGTAACATAGTAACATAGTAACATAGTAATTTAGGTTGAAAAAAGACTTGCGTCCATCCAGTCCAAACCTTTTGCTATTCCTGTTTACCATCGTTGATCCAAAAGAAGGCAAAAAAACCCTCAATACAGCAATTTCAAATTCTGCCCCGAATGGGGGGAAACAATTCCTTCTTGATTCCAAATGGCAATCAGATTTCTCCCTGGATCAACAAGCCCTAAATAAATATTAATCCCAATACTAACGTACACAGCCCTCTATGTTCTGCTCTTTTAAATAAGTATCCAGGCCCCTTTTAAAGGCATCTAATGTATTCAATAGCACCACCTCCTCAGGCAGTGAATTCCATACCCTTATTGTCCTTACTGTAAAGAAACCCTTCCGCTGCTGTAGATGAGATCTCCCTTCCTCAAGTCTAAGTGGGTGGCCCCTTGTCCTGTGTACTGTTCTGTTAATGAACAGGTCTTTGGAGAGCCCTTTGTATGGGCCCTGAACATATTTATATAGTGTTATTATATCCCCTCTAAGACACAGTTTCTCTAGTGTGTACAAGTTTAACTTTTCTAGCCTTTCTTCATAACTAAAACGTTCCATTCCACTTACTAGTTTTGTAGCCCTCCTCTGCACTCTCTCTAGTTCCATAATGTCCTTTCAGAAAGGGCGCCCACAATTGAACAGCATATTCCAGGTCGGGTCTTACCATGGACCTGTAAAGAGGCATAATTATATCTTCCTCCCTTGAGTCAATACCCCTTTTAATACATGCCAATATCTTACACTATTAGTATAACCCATTTCCCTTGTAAGCTCTATGGTGTCACTAATGTAACTTTACCTAAACTGTAAGCTCTGTAGTATCACTAGTAAAGCACCATGTCAACTGTAATCTGCGTAGTATCGCTTGCCTTACTTCCCAACATTAATGCCATTCATAAAATTGACATAAATAGGTGGGCTGGGACAGTGGGCTTGAGCAATAATAGTTAAGGCCACAAGTTTCCAGCCCTCTCCTGGGTTTAACCCCTTAAGGACCAGAGGTCCAGGAAAGCTACCTTCTCTTAAGGACCTCTTAGATCCTTTCCAACTCACCGGTACACGTGACCTGTTACATGTTCCCTTTGAGCGCTAGAGAGACGTCTCTCGCAGTCAAAGGGTTAAATATAAGAATTGCCATTGATTTGATAAATAAATTAACCCTTTGAGTGCCATAGCGGTGGAAACACATTGCTTTGCAATGCGTTGCGTGCCCATCTTGCAGATGAAGGGTTAATCCGTACTTTTAGATATCTGGCAGGCTATAATTCACCATTGTTATCAATAAATAAAATAAACAATGCAGCCCTCACGCTTACGGCTTGAATTGAAAAAACGTGGACGCCCCTGCTATAAAACATGGCGATTGGGTTTTACATGACATTTGTTACGTTTTTTTAATTTGAAAAGTATATCACTTGTTCATCTACTATACTGCTAACATGGTACAATCTATTCTCTTTTTATTTTCAGGTTAAATGCTAGATCCTGTTCACCACATTGTATCTGTAACGGTTTCTATGTAATTATGAATTATATTTATTAAAAGACTAATGAAGACCTGTGATGGACTCATCAAACCAAAACCAAACTTCATCCTTCTCCTACACTGAGTTCTTCCTGTTTGTCTTTCCTGGGATCCCCACATTCAGACAACTCCTGGTCATTCCATTCCTTTCCACATATCTGGTGATTCTGATTTTGAACTTGCTGATTGTCTACAAGGTTTGGGTGGAAGAAAAGCTGCACTCCCCCATGTATGTGCTCATCTCTCTTCTTCTTGGGGTCAATGTCATCTGCACCACCGCTGTCATACCCAAGATGCTGCTGGTTTTGGTTGGAGTGAATCGGATTTCTCTTGTTGGATGCCTGGTGCAAATGTTCTCTGTTTATTCAACTGTTATGTTTAAGTCTGTTGTGATGCTGTTAATGGCCTTGGACAGGTATATGGCGATCTGTAGACCACTGCGCTATCATGACATTATAACCCAACATTTGCTGGTTCAGTTGTCAATCACTGGATTGACGCGAAATAGTATTCTTGTTTTCCCAATTGTAATCCTGGTCTCTAGAGTCCATTTCTGCAAGTCCAACATCATCCTGCACTTTGCCTGTGAGGACATGATGCTCCTCAGTCTGGGATGTGGAGATGTTTCCAAATTCCAGACTGTAGGAGTAACAGTGAGGGCCATAGCCACTGCTTCAGATATCAGTATCCTTTTAGTTTGCTATGGAAAAGTTCTTCACGCGGCCATGAAGATTGCCACTGGAAATGCCCGATATGTGGCATTGCACACCTGTAGTACACACCTTTTGGTTGCATTACCAGTCTATTCGTTTGGACTATTATCATCTATTATTAGTAAAGTTGAAGCATTCCTTTCACATGATATTCAGAACCTTTCCAGTGTAATCTATTTTCTCTTTCCAGCCATAATCAACCCCATCATCTACGGTTTAAGAGTGAAAGAGATTAAGGACTGTCTCCTGAGATCTTGGAAAAGTAAATGTTAATCAGCACTGTACTAACTGTGAGATTTCCATTGTTCTGGGAATATTACCAAAATAAATGTAAACATTATAAAAAATAATATGTAATATTCACAAACACAAACAAGAATGCACACTCACAAACACACACACTAGCAAAAATGTTTGCTATTGCCTTTGTTAACTAAATTATAGAGCATTGGAATCCTCATTAGAGAAAGATTTAGAAGAACTGATAGACAATAGACTTCACAGCAGTGTGCAGAGTCACTCAGCTGCTGCAAGAGCAAATAGAGTACTAGCCTGCATAAAAAGAGGTGTAGTAGCAAGGGATGCTAATATTATCCTACCTCTGTATAAATCCTTGGTTAGGTCTCATCTAAAATATGGAGTACAATTTTGGGCACCAGTTCTTAAAAAAGACATTACTGAACTGGAAAAGGTGCAGAGACGTGCAACAAAACTGATAAAGGGATTAGAGGATCTGAGTTACATTTTGCACTAGAGAAGCGACATCTAATGGGTGATATGATTACCATTTACAAATATGGTATATCACCTTTGTATTCAAGTCAATACAAAGGACTCTCTAGTGAATAATTTACTTGAACATCTGAGCTTAGAATCAGAGGTCATCCTTTAAGAGTAGAGAAAAGGTGAGTTCGACTAAAACAAAGGAAGAGATTTTTTACATTAAGGATGGTAAAGCTATAGAATTCTTTGTCTTGGGATGCTGTGCTTGCAGATACTGTAACTGCTTTCATAAAAGTAATGGATGCCTATCTAGCACAGACTAATATTGAGAATTATTACAGATGGCTTCAAAGCAGATAGGATGTTGATCCAGGGAAATATCTGACTGCCATTTGGAGTCAGGAAGGATTTTTTTACCTACTTGGGGCTAAATTGGAAATGGCTTCAATGGGGTGGGGTTGCCTTCCTCTGGATCAATTGGGGTGACTTGACATGGGCTGGACGTGATGGACGCATGTCTTTTTTCAGCCTCATCAACTATGTTACTATGTTACTGTGTTACTATCTTACACAGACACCCCACGACATTATTCTCATTGTCTACCTCACTCCTGTAGCTTCTCTTTCTCTCTATCACCATCTCTATCACTTTGTACAAAATGTAAAAAGAAACACTTCATCGGAAAGGTCTACAAAGTGTGCCTGGTTTGCAAGGTCACTTTATAGACCGTTACAATGAAGTATTTCTTTTAGCGCTATTTTGGCTCTGCTGAAGAGCCGCTTGCTTGTCCCGGGACCAGGATCTACTTCTGTCGGCATACAGCTGACGTCAGGGAAAGCGGAGAGAGGGGGGAACTTTAACCTCCTATATCTTTCAAACCAGAAAGGTTTGAGAGATAGGACTGGGGTCGTTTTAGTTTAATTTTCTAATAAATTCAATATGACCTTTTTTAATCTATAGAAATTACTAACCCTTTAAAATGAATCTGTCACCTTGATTCCAGTTTGCATATCTGAAAACGTCATAAAAAATTGCCTATAAGTCATGTTAGCCAAAAGGACAGCAAATGTACCGTTTAGGAGATATTCATACTTGGTTCCAAGTAATTGTTGTATCAGTGTGGTACCAGTGATGATTTTTATGCGAATTAAGCTCTTTCAGTGATGTTTCTGTCAAGGTTTTGCTGAGCAGCTCTTTTCTGCCTATTGATTCTGACATCTGAGCTAATCCAGTGCTCTGCTATCCACTGCTGCTGTCTTCTGAGTTCCTGGCACAGGCTGATCAGCTGACCTCTTTGACTGCTCACCTGACTGTTATCAGCCAACACTCCCAGGGTATTTAAAGCAGCTTGGCTCACTTCCCCATTGTCCTTGTGTTTGTTGCTGACCTTGTTGCTGACTGCTGTGATTCTACTGCGCTCCTGTTTATCTGTGTATGACCTGGCTTCCTCTGACGACCCTTCTGGCTCCTGACCCACTGGGTTGTTCCTGACATCACAGACTTCTGTGCTCCTGACTCCTGCTTGGCTGATTACTAGTGTTGAGCGAGCATGCTCGGCCGATGCTCGGATCGGCTCGAGCATCGCTCTGCTCGGCACATGGCGGTACTCGTACGAGTACCGCATGTGCTCGCCCGCCATGTTCGGGTCTCCTCCCCGCACGTTTTGCGGCTGCTGCGCAGCCAATAAACGTGCAGGGAGGCTCTGACATCGGTGTAATGCCAGCAGCCATGTTGGCTGCTGGCATTACACTGATTGGCTGGCCAGAACCCGTGGTCAGGTGCTGTATAGCACCTGACCATCGAGTTCGGCTCAGTCTGAGCCAGGGAGAGCTGAGGATAGGAAGGGAAAGGCAGTGTAGGGAGGAAAAAAACAAAAATTGTGAAAAAAAAAGAACCAAAAGTCCTTTTTAGGACTACTGTGTGTGGGGGCAGCAGGTTATTTGGTGTGGGGGGAAAAAAACAAAAAAAAAAAAAAATATATATATATATTCTGTTTAGTGTGCAAAGTTGCAGATTAGAGCACATTCTGTTTAGTGTGCACAGTTGCAGATTAGAGCACATTCTGTTTAGTGTGCAAAGTTGCAGATTAGAGCACATTCTGTTTAGTGTGCAAAGTTGCAGATTAGAGCACATTCTGTTTAGTGTGCAAAGTTGCAGATTAGAGCACATTCTGTTAAGTCTTCAAACTAAAATATCAAAGTCACGTATTCCATTCAGTGTGCGTCGCCGCAGTTTAGCAGCACATTCTGAGTACTGTGCAGAGTTGCAGAATAGGAAGAAATACTGTTAAGTCTTCAAACTAAAATATCAAAGTCACATATTCCATTCAGTGTGCTTCGCCGCAGTTTAGCAGCACATTCTGTGTACTGTGCAGAGTTGCAGAATAGGAAGAAATACTGTTAAGTCTTCAAACTAAAATATCAAAGTCACATATTCCATTCAGTGTGCTTCGCCGCAGTTTAGCAGCACATTCTGTGTACTGTGCAGAGTTGCAGAATAGGAAGAAATACTGTTAAGTCTTCAAACTAAAATATCAAAGTCACATATTCCATTCAGTGTGCTTCGCCGCAGTGTAGCAGCACATTCTGTGTACTGTGCAGAGTTGCAGAATAGGAAGAAATACTGTTAAGTCTTCAAACTAAAATATCAAAGTCACATATTCCATTCAGTGTCTTTCACCGCCGTTTAACAGCCTATTCTGTGTACTCTGCAGAGTTGCAGAATTATAAGAAATACTGTTAAGTTTTCAAACTCAAATATTAAAGTCACATATTCCATTCAGTGTCTTTCACCGCCGTTTAACAGCCTATTCTGTGTACTCTGTACAGTTGCAGAATTATAAGAAATACTGTTAAGTTTTCAAACTCAAATATTAAAGTCACATATTCCATTCAGTGTCTTTCACCGCCGTTTAACAGCCTATTCTGTGTACTCTGTACAGTTCCAGAATTATAAGAAATACTGTTAAGTTTTCAAACTCAAATATTAAAGTCACATATTCCATTCAGTGTCTTTCACCGCCGTTTAACAGCCTATTCTGTGTACTCTGTACAGTTCCAGAATTATAAGAAATACTGTTAAGTTTTCAAACTCAAATATTAAAGTCACATATTCCATTCAGTGTGTTTCAACGCCGTTTAACAGCCTATTCTGTGTACTCTGCAGAGTTGCAGAATAGTAAGAAATACTGTTAAGTTTTCAAACTCAAATATTAAAGTCACATATTCCATTCAGTGTCTTTCACCGCCGTTTAACAGCCTATTCTGTGTACTCTGCAGAGTTGCAGAATTATAAGAAATAAAGAAATACTGTTAAGTTTTCAAACTCAAATATTAAAGTCACATATTCCATTCAGTGTCTTTCACCGCCGTTTAACAGCCTATTCTGTGTACTCTGCAGAGTTGCAGAATTATAAGAAATACTGTTAAGTTTTCAAACTCAAATATTAAAGTCACATATTCCATTCAGTGTCTTTCACCGCCGTTTAACAGCCTATTCTGTGTACTCTGTACAGTTGCAGAATTATAAGAAATACTGTTAAGTTTTCAAACTCAAATATTAAAGTCACATATTCCATTCAGTGTCTTTCACCGCCGTTTAACAGCCTATTCTGTGTACTCTGTACAGTTCCAGAATTATAAGAAATACTGTTAAGTTTTCAAACTCAAATATTAAAGTCACATATTCCATTCAGTGTGTTTCAACGCCGTTTAACAGCCTATTCTGTGTACTCTGCAGAGTTGCAGAATAGTAAGAAATACTGTTAAGTTTTCAAACTCAAATATTAAAGTCACATATTCCATTCAGTGTCTTTCACCGCCGTTTAACAGCCTATTCTGTGTACTCTGTACAGTTCCAGAATTATAAGAAATACTGTTAAGTTTTCAAACTCAAATATTAAAGTCACATATTCCATTCAGTGTGTTTCAACGCCGTTTAACAGCCTATTCTGTGTACTCTGCAGAGTTGCAGAATAGTAAGAAATACTGTTAATTTTTCAAACTCAAATATTAAAGTCACTTATTCCATTCAGTGTGTGTCACCGCAGTTTAGCAGCCTATTCTGTGTACTCTGCAGAGTTGCAGAATAGTAAGAAATACTGTTAAGTTTTCAAACTCAAATATTAAAGTCACTTATTCCATTCAGTGTGTGTCACCGCAGTTTAGCAGCCTATTCTGTGTACTCTGCAGAGTTGCAGAATAGTAAGAAATACTGTTAATTTTTCAAACTCAAATATTAAAGTCACTTATTCCATTCAGTGTGTGTCACCGCAGTTTAGCAGCCTATTCTGTGTACTCTGCAGAGTTGCAGAATAGTAAGAAATACTGTTAAGTTTTCAAACTCAAATATTAAAGTCACATATTCCATTCAGTGTGTGTCACCGCAGTTTAGCAGCCTATTCTGTGTACTCTGCAGAGTTGCAGAATAGTAAGAAATACTGTTAATTTTTCAAACTCATATATATTAAAGTCATATATATCGTGTAAGATGAAGAAGGCGGGTAAAAAGGGACGGGGAAGTGGACGTGATCCTGAAAGTTCAGGGCGCGGGTCAGGACGCGGAGAAACTGTGCCTGGTGCCAGAGCACAAGAAAGAAAGACATCCACCATACCTAGCTTCATGTCTGATTTCACAGGGCGTCGCAGGACATCACTCTCGAGGTCCGACCAGTGCGAACAGGTGGTCGGTTGGATGACAGCTGATACTGCTTCCAGTCGGTTAAGCACCACCCTGTCTTCCACCAAGTCCACTCTCAGTAGCCAAGAGTCTGGTCAACATAATCCTCACTCTGATCATCCTTCCTCCCACCATACACGGTCTGGTCAAAGAAGTGATCCCACACTGGGATATAGTGATGAGCTCGTCTCATCACCAATCCTTCATTTGACCCTCTCTCCAAGCACGCTTGCAGAGGAACATGACATCTTGTGCCCTGATTCACAACCTCTAGAGGCTACCCAATCACAAGAAGATGACAGATGTGAACGGCATTTAAGGTCAAAGGAAGTAGTGGATGATGATGATGATGATGAGACACAGTTGCCATTAAATCAACCACTATTTCCTTCTCAAGACCTTGTTGAGGAGAATGTTATACAGTTGTCAATGACCGAGTATGTGGTGGGATCAAGACTTGAGGAGGATGATCAGAGTGAGGAAGTGGAGGAGGACTTGGTGGACGATGAGGTGACTGACCCCACCTGGGAAGGTGTAGAGCCGAGCGATGACAGCAGTCCTGAGGGTGAGCCATCTGCAGCACCGCAACAGGCTGGAAGAGGCAGTGGTGTGGCTACAGAAAGAAGGCGGACCGCACCAAACCGGCCCGCAAATGTTCCACGGAGCACCCCCTTGCGTAAATCTACCTTGCCAAGGGGTAGGTGTTCCGCGGTATGGCGTTTTTTTAAGGAAAGTGCGGACGACAAAAGATTTGTAGTTTGCAACCTGTGCCACACCAGAATGAGCCGAGGCATGAACACTAGAAACCTCACCACCACCAGCATGATCCGACACATGGCATCCAAGCACCGTAGTAAGTGGGAGGAACGCCTGGATCGCCCATCTGTGTCTGCAGGCCACACCACTGCCTCCTCTTCCCCTGTTTTCGGTGCCGGCCAATCGCCTGTCGAAGGCGCAGGCCCGCATACCTCCCGCCCTGCACCTGTACCATCTGAAGCACCATCAGCGACCACATCCACTTCCCTGTCCCAGCACAGCGTCCAAATGTCGTTACCCCAGGCATTTGAGCGCAAGAGAAAGTACCCAGCCACCCACCCACAGGCCATAGCACTAACCTCACACCTTTCAAAATTACTGGCCATCGAAATGCTGCCATTTAGGCTTGTGGACACTGAGTCCTTCCGCAGCCTGATGGCAGCAGCTGTCCCTCTGTACGCCGTCCCCAGCCGCCACTACTTTTCCCGGTGTGCCATCCCCGCATTACACCACCATGTGTCCCGTAACATCACCCGTGCCCTGACCAACGCAGTTACTGGGAAGGTCCACTTAACGACTGACACATGGACAAGTGCTTGTGGCCAGGGACGCTACATTTCCCTGACGGCACACTGGGTGAATGTCGTGGAGGCTGGGAGCGACTCGGACCCTGGGATGGCACGGGTGCTACCCACGCCGAGGATTGCGGGCCCTACCTCCATCAGGGTTTCCACCAGCACCTACGTTATTGGCTCCTCCTCCTCCGTTTCCACCTCCGAATTCTCTACACACACCGCCACTCCCCCATCAGCCAGTAGCTGGAAGCAGTGTAGCACTGCAGTGGGGAAGCGTCAACAGGCCGTGCTGAAGCTGATCTGCCTTGGGGACAAACAGCACACGGCCTCAGAGCTGTTGCAGGGGATTAGTCACCAGACCGAGCAGTGGCTCTCGCCACTCAACCTGCAACCAGGCATGGTTGTGTGTGATAATGGGCGTAACTTGGTGGCGGCTTTGGAGCTCGGCAAGCTCACACACGTACCATGCCTAGCGCATGTATTTAATTTAGTGGTGCAGCGATTTCTAAAAACCTACCCCAATGTGCATGATCTCTTGACCAAGGTGCGCCGCGTGTGTGCACATTTCCGTAAGTCATCTACAGCTTCGGCCGGCCTGTTGAAGCTGCAGCAGCGCTTACAATTGCCAGCTCACCGGCTGCTGTGTGACGTGAGCACGCGCTGGAACTCCACCTTCCACATGTTGGCCCGGCTTTGTGAGCAGCAGAGGGCAGTAGTGGAGTACCAGCTGTTACACGGTCGTCGCCTCTCCGTTCAACTTCCTGTAATCAGAAGTGAGGAGTGGGAATGGATGTCAGACCTCTGCGAGGTTTTACGCAATTTTGAGGAATCGACACAGATGGTGAGCGGCGATAACGCTATTATCAGTGTAACCATCCCACTTCTGTGTCTACTGAAACGCTCGCTGCTCACAATTAAAACCGACGCTTTGCATGTGGAAGAGGTGGAAATGGGGGAGGAAGAGCTTACACAAGGTGATAGCCAGAGCACCCTCACTTCGTCTTCTCAGCGACAATTGGAGGAGGCGGAGGAGGAGGAGGAGGAGGAGGAGGAGGAGGAAGACACGGTTGCCTCCGCTACAGAGGGTAGCCATGGAACTTTAGTTCCATCTCTTCAGCGTGGGTGGGCAGAAGAGGAGGAAGAGGATGAGGATATTGAGAGTCAGCCTCCTGGTGAGGACAGCGAAATCTTGACTGTTGGTACTCTGGCACACATGGCTGACTTTATGTTAGGCTGCCTTTCCCGTGACCCACGCGTTGTACGCATTTTAGACAACACGGATTACTGGGTGTTCACCCTTCTGGACCCCCGCTACAAAGAGAATTTCTCATCTCTCATTCCTCCGGTGGAGAGGACAAGCAAAATGGTGCAATACCAGAAGGTTCTTGTTGAAAAATTGCTCCAAAATTTTCCATCTGACAACGCTGGCGGCAGAGTACGTGCTACCTTGGCCAACCGAGAAGGGGAGAAAAGGGGAGCACACAGCAGTTCCGACAAAGGCAGGGCAACACTCTCCAAGGCGTGGGACACCTTCATGACACCCCGCCAGCACCCTCACCCTGATGCGCAGCCTAGTGTCACAAGGAGGGAAAAGTTTTGGAAGATGGTGAAGGAGTACGTAGCAGACCGTGTCAGCGTCCTCAATGATCCCTCTGTGCCTTACAACTACTGGGTGTCCAAGCTGGACACGTGGTATGAACTGGCACTCTACGCCTTGGAGGTGCTGGCCTGCCCTGCCGCCAGCGTTCTGTCTGAGCGGGTATTTAGTGCTGCTGGTGGCATCATAACAGATAAGCGTATCCGCCTTTCCACCGACAATGCTGATAGGTTGACACTTATAAAAATGAACAAGGCCTGGATTTCCCCTGACTTCTCCACTCCACTGGAGGAAAGCCCCGGGGGAACATAAACTCACTTTATATATGTTATTTACAATGATGGGAATACTCTGTATTCCCATTCACCCCTTCCACCCCAAAAACGGGTATATGGTTGACTCTTAATGTTCTCATCCTCCTCCTCCTCTTCCATATGCCCTGGGATATAATTTTTATATAGGGCCAGCTCACCAGCGTGCCCTGGGATATAATTTTTATATAGGGCCAGCTCACCAGCGGGCCCTGTGATATAATTTTTATATAGGGCCAGCTCACCAGCGGGCCCTGTTTGCCAATTTTTATATAGGTCAGCTCACCAGCGGGCCTTCTCATATAATGTTTTATTGGGTCAGCTCTCTAGCGGGCCCTCTCATATAATGTTTTATAGCGTCAGCTCACTAGCGGGCCTTCGCATATAATGTTTAGGATGGTCAGCTCTGCAGCAGACCCTCACCCATAATGTTTTAGATGGTCAGCTCAGCGCACGTTTCCCTCTTAATCATGGCCTCAGTTCTGAAAATCAAGGAAATTTTTGGGAGAATTTGCCTCTGCGCACGTTTCCCTCTTAATCATGGCCTCAGTTCTGAAAATCAAGGAAATTTTTGGGAGAATTTGCCTCTGCGCACGTTTCCCTCTTAATCATGGCCTCAGTTCTGAAAATCAAGGAAATTTTTGGGATAATTTGCCTCTGCGCACGTTTCCCTCTTAATCATGGCCTCAGTTCTGAAAATCAAGGAAATTTTTGGGATAATTTGCCTCTGCGCACGTTTCCCTCTTAATCATGGCCTCACTTCAGAAAATCGATGAAATTTTTGGGAGAATTTGCAGATGATATACAAGTAAATATACAGCAAATACTGTTTGGTAACAATTTTTCGCCTAAAGTCGTTTTTATTTTCCTTTTTGTGTGTTTTACGGTCAGTCTGTAAAAATGGCGTACTACGGGCGAAAGATCGTTCCCAGCAGCGATGTTGGAGTCCAAGATGCATCCAGACATCCTCCCTATGCTGTCCCTGAACCATTTCTGTAGTGTTTCCATCTTTTTCTGCCCTTTTCCTATGGACCAGGCACCCTCCCCTCATCAGAGCAGGGGGTGCCTGGTGTAATGCTCGAGTCCTCCCATTGACTTCAATGGGGCTCGGATGCTCGGCCGAGCACTCGAGCCTCAGGGGGTGCTCGGTCAGAGCACCCGAACATCCGAGCATTGGGGTGCTCGCTCATCACTACTGATTACCTGTCCTGGTTCCTGACCCTGGCTTGTCATTTGGTTTATGCTCCTGGATCCCAATTCTGTTTCGTTTATTTTTTTGTTACTTTAATAAAGGTGTTTTGCATTTTACCTTTTTGTGTCTTGTCTAGTTCCTGGTCCATACCAGTTTTATATGCTAAATTAACCTTTTCAGTGACTTGTCATAAGAGGATGAAGGTTTTCATTGATGTTTCATATGTGCAGCAACACAAGATTATTTGCTGGACTTTTGATTAACCCCTTAAGGACCCATGACGGTCCAGGTCAAGTGACAACCCTTTGATAACCACAACGGAGAATATTGCAAGAATAAAACTCTCTCTGAAAGACATAAGATCCCAGATCTGACAAAATATAGAATTTATCTGCCCGCTGATTACAATTATGCATACTTCTGGATGGAACACAGAATAATAAAATAAATTTCCCAGGAAAAGTTTGCATTACCACATTATAATTTTAAGCAATTAAAATAACGTATGGTTATAATATCTATGAAAACATATCAGAACATATATACCATAAAGATTATAATGACAAAATCATGTCTGCACACATCTCAGCAGTAGGGGTTAACAGATCTATGGACAGTAAGGACCAGCCAATTACACAATCCACAGTTTTGTTCTGTCAGGATTCTCACAAGTGTGACTATCCCAACAGATCAAATCCAACCCTAGATACCACAAGCAGACAATGCAAATCTGAGACAGAACCAGCCCAAAAAGTACCAGATCCACAGACAAAGAAATAGAAGGGAACCCTCCCAGACAGCGATGCAAGTGTTAATTTAAAACACTGTATCAAAGGAGCACAATGACCTTCCCAGAACAACATTATTGTGACTTTTCTGTGCATATTTGCAGTGGACACAAATGCATCCCACAGCACCTATGCACAGCCTTCTACACACACAATAAACAACTGTCTCTGCAGGTATAGGACTATCAGCTAACTGGTAACTCCAAATGATCTAAAATTACTATCAATTTAATCTTACACAGTGATTGGACTGTATAACCACCAAATATTATTCTAACAGCCAAATGGCTACAGGGAAATTATTTCTCAGTAGGCGTGCCAAATCCGCTGGGAAAATAATATAACTAAATTATCCCAGAATTTACTGGTTTATGATAATTTTGAAAGTGGATACAGTGTTGTGTAAATAACTTAAATGATACTTTACCAATCCTATACAACAGGGTGTGGTCTTAGACACGGCATGGTTCTGCATTCTTCATGATTAGTAAATCTAAATATATAAAAGAGAGAGCCTCATTAAATAATTTTGGTCTCCTCAGGAGACACACACACACACACACACACACACACACACCCAGGGGTGGCAGTAAGGAGGAGTTACTGCTCCCATTGGGTGATTCAATGGGGGCGTGATTTTCACAGGACTATCCAGTCTGCCCAACACTATCTAACTGAGGAAAAAAACAAAATGGCTGCCACTTGCTCCTACAGCACAGACACACACACATGCCCCACTCACACAGCACCAAACACAAACAGCACCAAACACACTCACACATCACCACTCACACACCCCACCAAATAAGCACACAAAGCACCACACATACACACAGAGCACCAAACACACACACACACTCACAACCAGAAAGAAATATGGCTGACACACACCACACAGTCACTCAGTCTGACTCCCAGCGGCCTCAGCAGGACCTGTAGTACAGCAACTGAAGGGAACCTGCAGCACCAGGGAAACAAAATGGCACTCAAAAGGTTAAGGTAGGCCCTCATTGATGATTTATTTCTTGACTATCAGTGTTTGCCATGCAAGACATAGGACAGGCAGCCATTAGGTATAGAGATGGAACTCACTTGATGGACAATGGTGGAGCTTCCTCACAGGACTAAGTATACATTGTAACACAATGGGAAAAGAGGGATATGTGTTACATACAGTGCATGTTCGTAGAGAGCAAGAATTATGTGTATGTAAATGTGTACGCAGGGTAAGAGAGATAGAGGGGGGAGGGACTATGTTCAGAGTACCATCAAAATCAGGACAGACCTGGGAATGGGTGAACTTGTATTAAGCAGTTATAGCGAATAGTAAGTGGGCAACATCAATTTAAATATAGGTGGAGAATGGGTTATGCTGTTAGTGTAGCTCGATTTGGATTTTAGCTCTGTAGTATCATTTATGTAATTCCATTTCAATTGTAACCTCTGTGGTATCACTAGTGTAGTTCCATTTACAGCAGCAATTGGGAGACTGAGTGAGGCACTGGCCCAATGGCTCAGACATGTGACCAGCCCAAGGGGGCAATTGCTCCTCTGCCCAGAGCGCAGATTTGTTTGTTTGTATGTGTTTTCACTTGGGTTTAGGCCTAAAGTCAGGGAGACTGGAGAACGCTCTCATTTCTTGCTGCTATCTATATCTTTCATCTTTATATTTATATTTAATTTATATTTATTATATGGATATTTCACGATGAGTTAGTGCTGTGAGCTTTTCTTTCTTTCTGCTTTTGCACACATCTCCTTTAGCTCAATTTAGCAGCTTCTCATCTTATCCAACTTAATCACAAAGAAAAAAAACACATCACCATTCCTTTCCTTTTCTATCCCAATTGGCCTTTAAGAACTAGGCTTTTTGGTCTGTTCCAATGTGTATACCCCCTGTCTGTTTGGTATCAACCATTCCTACATGACTTGTGAGGAAGGCTACAAATGGAACATAGTTCTCTATGTAATCACTTTATTACTGGAGGCCCACATGGGTCCTGCACGAGGTAAGTCTTTCATTTACACCTTTTTTATTTTATTGTATGTTTCTGTTTTTAATTGCACTACATTGGGACCCACAAAAAAATAATAATAAAAACACCATAATATAATTTAAAGTGTCCCTGTCAACGCGTTTCTAAATAGCTCCTTCCTTTCAAGTTTTTAATTTAGATTTGTAGGTGTATTAGAGTAGGACTTACCATAAAGTGAGATACCTTGGCGTGGTTGGTAAGCTTACACATGGATTGGCCAATTTGTGGGACGAAATTCTCACTTATTTCACTTAGATTTACTAAGGATTATGATATATGCCCATTACAGGGCACACATTATTCACAGCACATAGAGGAGCGCAGATTTGTTTGTTTGTATGTCTTTCCTTGATCCTCAGGAAATTTGTGGTATATTATATTGTATATTGTTAAGATTGTTGGGATATACAATTTTACACCCAGTGGGGTTGGTGAGCCTAGCCATTCACGGGTCTACCGGGCACTGTGGTGCCATTAGTTCCGTGGCAGTGGTGTTGAGTTATTTCTCGTGTGGTCACGTGACACAGTGTGGGCGATCAGACTGATTTGGCTTGCAACCCTTTTCCTGGAGGTTATTTTAATGTGGAGGGAATAACCAACTGGATCTGTGCTGTAGATTGGAACCTGCACATTATATTATTGCTTGTGGTTAACTGTATCACATATTCCTGCAACTAGGAATAGGTTGTTCCAGTTATCTAATCCCAACACCTGGTTTTGTATATAAAGGTATGGAGTATATCCAATGTGTATTGTATGTCGTATTTTTTACAGTGGTGGCCTGTGTAGGTAGTCATCATTTCCCTTTAAGCGCCAGACTTTTTTTATGATTTTTGAACCATAAAAGTTGTATGTATTTATTATTACATATATATATATATATATATATATATATATATATATATATATATATACAGATCACCACAGCAGGCACCAAACCACACATAGATTAAACCACCTACTGCGTGCTAAACGTAATTCGTCTATGAATGAGAAATAGAACACCTTCGTATGAAGATCCACAAAGTGAACCCAGTGAAGTCAGCAAACAGATTGGAAATCCACATGGGACAGAACAGATCCCAGTCCTGAGACATGATCAACATGACGTCCAGATAGAGGATGATTCGACCATTCCACCCACACCAAATTTTACCACAGGCTTAAGCAGCAGGGAGCCGATGAGAGACCAAAGGGTAGGCAAGTAAATTGTCATTTCTGGCCTCCCCATGAGAATTGAATGAAAAACAGGGAAGTGGAAAACATCGGGATGGTCAGATAAGCATCCTACAATTCCAAGTCCACCATCAAATCTGACAGTTGAACGAGGTCCCAGAGGCAATGCATGCCCTCCATCTTGAAGCACCAGTACAACCCAAAACTGTTGACAAATAGCAAATGTATTACTGGCCGGAGATCAGACCCTTTTTTCCTTACTAGAAAAACGGTGCTCACAAACCCCTGGGACACGGAGGACACCGGGCAAATGGCACCCTGATGATGAAGGTCTGAGACCTCGTGATTGACCAAGTCGTCATCTGCAGACGAGAAACAAAAGGGGACAGGGGTGGAAACCTAAACAGGACTGGTGTAAAACCATATCTGGTAGCTTACCACACTCTGCAAAATCCACTGGTCTGACAAAATAGAGTCCCACTGATGGGAAAAGATGGGAGAGTCTGCCCCCCACTTTCCCTGGAAAAGAATGGCATAGATGAGCAAGGCAGACCAGCATAGGACAGGGACCTGAAGTTTTCCCTGTTGGGTCTAGACTGCCAGGGCCTGGCTCTCTGCGGAAGAAAGTTCTGTTAGACCTGGAGTTGTGGAACTGCTGACCGTGGAACATAGTGAGCTGCCGGGTTTGATAGCTCTGCTGTGGAGTGGTGGAACGGTTGGGAAAGTGACCCCTACTTTGCCCAGCCCTTCTGAAAACCTTGGGCTGAATATAATCCTCTTTAAGAATGTCTGGGCTTTGTCTAAGGCAGTGAAGGGAGTAACGAACTAAGCAAGGTCCTTAATAAAAGAATCCCTGAAAAGTAGACCATTTGCAAAGGGCCCGGGTTCAGCAGCGGACAACTCAGCCAACTTGGGGTCAGTCTAAAGCAGGATTGCCCAATGTCTCTCAGAGGCCAGAACTGAATTCGTGATGCCCAAGAGACATCCAGCCACGTAGAACAGCGACATCCACAGGCAAATCTGACAGTAAGGTGGCTTCAGTGAGTTCAAATATTTTAATGAGTGGGCCAACACGTCCAACAGCTTGTCCTGACAGGACCTGAGGGACCAATCGATACTCTTTCTTTGCTGTACTTACCAATAAATTAGACTACCCTAGGGTCCATCGGACAACGCCGCAGGGTTATTGCACCCATCTCCGCTCAATGGCTGAAGGGATCTGAGGAGAAGGCGGTCTGGTTCTTGCGAGGTGTTTTAGGTGACAGACTGGGGATACGGAAGCAGAAGGTTTGCACCCCGGGGAGTCAGACAGGCTTGCACACAGACATCTTGGCTTAGAGACATCTGTGCACCTCTGCTGTCCTTCCCAGTCTCCTCTAGGAGGCGCTGCATTGTACCTTAAAGTAACAGTAAGGGACTGACGGCGGCAGGCAGATGGCTCCAAACTAAGAAGCCTGGTCAGTCTCAGAAGAATAAGGATTAAGTCAGATCTTGGTACTTGTGTGAGATAATAGCATTATTAAGAAGCTAATCTCCATATGCCTAATTATTGGGTGGGATTTAATATAGGGGATAGATCCGCTTTAAGGATTTTGGATTGGGGAAGATCTTCTTGTAGCGTGCTTTTATAATTGGAAGGCCTCCTGCCCTTGTAGTATTCACTCTATTGGCGTTCCTATGTAGGACACTGCTGGAGAGGGAGACCTGAAAGACGCCTTGGACACATAGCGGATCTGCATATGGCGATGCATATCTACACCAAAAAGGCAATGTGCTCCCTACACATTGCCAGAAACACTTCTCCACATCATAGAACACAGCATCCCCTGCCCCCTAGTGTCCAGACAGTTATTTTATTGAATTCTATGGAAGAGGTAAGCTACTTGCTTAAAGGAGCAGTAAACTTTTTTTATGGAAAAATATATATTGTAGGGATTTTCCTATTGAGTAAAATAAGGGCACTCCCACTGCCGAGAGATTTATATTTCCAGAGTTATTACAGTTTAAACCCATGTTTGTTTACATTAGCAGTGCCCTCTAGTGGTCAAATTTCTAATTAGATTTCCTGTTAGATTCTAATGGAGAGGAAAGTCAGACATACAATTCTCCATAGAATGTGATAGAAGCTGCCTGTCACTTCCTGTCAGTTAGAACTATCAGGAAGTAAACACAGTAAATTCACTTCCTGTCAGTCAGAACTATCAGGAAGTAAACCACAGTAAATTCACTTCCTGTCAGTTAGAACTCTCAGGAAGTAAACACAGTAAATGCACTTCCTGTCAGAACTATCAGGAAGTAAACACAGTAAATTCAATTCCTGTCAGTTAGAACTATCAGGAAGTAAACACAGTAAATTCACTTCCTGTCAGTTAGAACTATCAGGAAGTAAACACAGTAAATTCACTTCCTGTCAGTTAGATCTATCAGGAAGTAAACACAGTAAATTCACTTCCTGTCAGTCAGAACTATCAGGAAGTAAACCACAGTAAATTCACTTCCTGTCAGAACTATCAGGAAGTAAACACAGTAAATTCACTTCCTGTCAGTTAGATCTATCAGGAAGTAAACACAGTAAATTCACTTCCTGTCAGTCAGAACTATCAGGAAGTAAACCACAGTAAATTCACTTCCTGTCAGTTAGAACTATCAGGAAGTAAACACAGTAAATTCACTTCCTGATTATTTGAACTGTTATAAATTTTGAATAAAATATCTGACAGCGATGGGAGTGACATTGTTTTATTCAGCAGGAAATTCTCTATAAAATATGTGTTTTCATAAATAAAAGTTTACTGCTCCTTTAAGTTAGCCATAAAGTATGGTAGTAACAGCTTCACCACTTTGTGAAAGTTTGAACTTCTATAATGTTTGAATCAAGTATCTTCCAGCAATGGGTATTGGCTTGTTTTACTACTCAGAGAAAGACCAACAGAATTTAAATTATCTCTTATACATCATAATAGTTAATTTATCTAAGGCAGTGGTTCTCAATCTTTTTTTCTTCGGGGCACCCCCTAACACATAATCTAGAACATTCAGGGCACCCCAGCATATTTAATGTAGTTTATCAAGGACATACTGAAGGGTACAATACATAAATATACAGTTATTATTAGATCTTATAATCATAATAACAAAACTAAATATAATGTGCATAACAATTTCTATAAATCTTTATTTAAAAGTCCATTTTTGTTAGTCTTCATAGAAAACACGGGGCACCCTAAGTTGATGTCCGTGGCACACCAAAGTGTCATGGCGCCCTGGTTGAGAATCACTGATCTACGGAATAGTTTCTCTTTAACAGATACATACAACAACATTTCTAGATATCAATACGGATACATCTCCCCATTCCTTCAAATCTTGGGTTTGTCCCTAAGGATAACAAACACTGTTAGAGTGGATTATAACTGCTTATTTTGTTGTCAGTAGAAAAAACACGTGTCCTCTCTTAATGATTATCTACATAAATGAGTGTATATCCATTAGGGACCTTTCAGATATGTATAAATAGTAAGAATTTTCAAAGTCTGTCAGCACTGCAGAGTGCTCCATTTGGGGACTACAGACAACGCAAGACAGGTAAGTGCATATTAATTATTCATATGTTTGCTTACTTTAATAGGTAATATCAATCAGAAGAAATTGGGGCATATTTATCAATCAGGGAAATTAGCTAAAAAAAACACTTATTTGAATAGAATTTATATAGTTTCTACAAAAAAATTGCTGATCAGCAGGATATTTTTATCTTTAGTGAATATGATCATCTGCAGTGACAAAATGTAAAAATGATTTTATAAACAGAAATTGTAAGATATTTTACAGTAAACCTAAATATTTTATTTACAAATAATTTTCATGAAATAAAATGAACAAGGAAAAAAAATGAATGCCGTTCAGTCTGTATTACTAATTTGTCTTATGCTAATACAAACAATTACATTTTTAAAATTATGACTATGAAACATAGAAATATGCAAAAAAACTATAATATTTTCAAAATAAAAACACAATAATAGTATCCATCGATATATATTTTGTATTCTACTCTACTTTAATAATCTTATTTGTAGTTCATTTTCTATAAACAGGAACGTTACAAATATATTTATTAATTTTTTTGCATGCATCAACATCAACTAAATGTAATTTTCTGAATAAAATATTTGAGAGTTTCTCAATATTCAAATATATGAGTACTTATTAAATACCATGGATCTGTGAATGTTAAAATTGCATTTGAAAATTACATTTCACAATTATAATTATTTTGAGATAGGTAAATGTGGATTGATATATTCATGTAACCTCTCAGGAGCAAGGTCACCTCAACAGCAGTTGGGCTAACTTGTGTTAGCCTCTAATGCCAGTGGCTGCCAGGGGAGGGCTGGCCTGGGGAGGCAGGGGGACAATTGCCCCATGGGCTGGTCAGGTGGGTCACTGCTTCACTCAGTGATATCTCTAGTGTAGATCCATATCAATGTTAAGCTCTGTGGAATCACTAGTATAGTTCCATTTCAACTGTAAGCTCTGTGGTATCACTAGTGTAGATCCATATCAATGTTAAGCTCTGTGGTATCACTAGTGTAGCTCCATATGAACTGTAAGCTCTGTGGTATCAGTAGTGTAGCTCCATATGAACTGTAAGCTCTGTGGTATCAGTAGTGTAGCTCCATATGAACTGTAAGCTCTGTGGTATCACTAGTGTAGTTCCATATCAACTGTAAGTTTTGTGGTATCACTAGTGTACCTCCATATCATCTCCATGCTCTGTGGTATCACTAGTGTAGCTCCATATCAACTGTAAGCTCTGTGGTATCACTAGTGTACCTCCATATCAACTCCATGCTCTGTGCTATCAGTAGTGTAGCCCCATATCAACTGTAAGTTCTGTGGTATCACTAGTGTAGTTCCATATGAACTGTAAGCTCTGTGGTATCACTAGTGTACCTCCATATCAACTCCATGCTCTGTGCTATCAGTAGTGTAGCTCCATATCAACTGTAAGCTCTGTGGTATCACTAGTGTAGTTCCATATCAACTGTAAGTTTTGTGGTATCACTAGTGTAGTCCCATATTAACTGTAAGCTCTGTGGTATCACTAGTGTAGTTCCATATGAACTGTAAGTTTTGTGGTATCACTAGTGTAGTTCCATATGAACTGTAAGTTTTGTGGTATCAATAGTGTAGTTCCATATGAACTGTAAGCTCTGTGGTATCACTAGTGTAGTTCCATATGAACTGTAAGCTCTGTGGTATCACTAGTGTAGTTCCATATGAACTGTAAGTTTTATGGTATTACTAGTATAGTTCCATATGAACTGTAAGCTCTGTGGTAACACTAGAGTAGTTCCATATGAACTGTAAGTTTTATGGTATTACTAGTATAGTTCCATATGAACTGTAAGTTTTGTGGTATCACTAGTGTAGTTCCATATGAACTGTAAGTTTTGTGGTATCACTAGTGTAGTTCCATATGAACTGTAAGCTCTGTGGTATCACTAGTGTAGTTCCATATGAACTGTAAGCTCTATGGTATCACTAGTGTAGTTCCATATGAACTGTATGCTCTGTGGTATCACTAGTGTAGTTCCATATGAACTGTAAGCTCTGTGGTATCACTAGTGTAGTTCCATATGAACTGTAAGCTCTGTGGTATCACTAGTGTAGTTCCATATCAACTGTAAGCTCTGTGGTATCACTAGTGTAGTTCCATATCAACTGTAAGTTTTGTGGTATCACTAGTGTAGTCCCATATTAACTGTAAGCTCTGTGGTATCACTAGTGTAGTTCCATATGAACTGTAAGTTTTGTGGTATCACTAGTGTAGTTCCATATGAACTGTAAGTTTTGTGGTATCAATAGTGTAGTTCCATATGAACTGTAAGCTCTGTGGTATCACTAGTGTAGTTCCATATGAACTGTAAGCTCTGTGGTATCACTAGTGTAGTTCCATATGAACTGTAAGTTTTATGGTATTACTAGTATAGTTCCATATGAACTGTAAGCTCTGTGGTAACACTAGAGTAGTTCCATATGAACTGTAAGTTTTATGGTATTACTAGTATAGTTCCATATGAACTGTAAGTTTTGTGGTATCACTAGTGTAGTTCCATATCAACTGTAAGTTTTGTGGTATCACTAGTGTAGTTCCATATGAACTGTAAGCTCTGTGGTATCACTAGTGTAGTTCCATATGAACTGTAAGCTCTATGGTATCACTAGTGTAGTTCCATATGAACTGTAAGCTCTGTGGTATCACTAGTGTAGTTCCATATGAACTGTAAGTTTTGTGGTATCACTAGTGTAGTTCCATATGAACTGTAAGCTCTGTGGTATCACTAGTGTAGTTCCATATGAACTGTAAGCTCTGTGGTATCACTAGTGTAGTTCCATATGAACTGTAAGCTCTGTGGTATCACTAGTGTAGTTCCATATGAACTGTAAGTTTTGTGGTATCACTAGAGTAGTTCTATATCAACTGTAAGTTCTGTGGAATCACTAGGGTAGCCCCATTTTTAACCCTTTGAGTGCCAGAGGGGTACGCAACGCATTGCAAAGCAATGCGTTGCGTACCCCTCTGGCACTCAAAGGGTTTATATATGGTATCACTCACTTCACAACATTAATGACAACTTTAAAATTAAGAAAAGGGGGTGGGCTATGAAAGTGGGCTGGAATGATTATAGAAATGGGCCACTTGATTCTATTTGCACCCCAGGTCACAAGTTGCCAGTCTCCCCTGGTGGCTGCCCTAAGGGGTATGTCCTATAGCAGCGGCCCTCAATCTCTCCTTGCTTAAGACACCTTTAACACTCAATCTGGAATTTTTGGGGCATCTTTCACAAATTGTACATAAATTATCAAGGGTATTATGAAAGATACAATGGATAAATGTGCAGTCATTCTTAGGTTTTACAGTCATAATAAAAATAAACATATTGTGCATGAAAATGCCCATAAATGTACATTTGAAAATTAGTATTCACAATTATGTCAAAGGATTCATAGAAAATAAGGAACATCCTCAGTGGATGTCCGTGTCATGACACCCTGCCTGAGAACTACTGCCCTCTAGCTCATGACTTCTGTGCCACATAATGGGGGTCGATTTTCATCACCTTTGCAATGCGCTGCCTGCCCCTCTGGCCTTCAAAGGTTTAAGGGTACTGTGCTGTCAGAGACAACAGAGGAGTAATTATTTCTGATGACATAGCTGGTATAACTGATATATGGTGGGATGATACATATGAATTAAGGAGTATAATTATTTATATAGCACCACAAGTGTACATAGAACTTTACAATTTAAGGGTATAGACAATACAGAGTGTTTTGCAAAATGTAACATTGGAAGTGAGGTCCCTGCCTGAAAGCTTATAATTTAAGATGCTGAATACAGTGCTAGAGTTCTGGCCAGAATAGGGGACACAAGTAAAGTATTAGTTGTACAAAGTCAATACCTTCTAGCATGTATAAGTTTTGTTCAGGAGGTGCATTTTCAAGCGTGATTTGAAGACCATAAGAGAGGTGCAGTGGTGCAGGGTGGGAGGTAGAACGTTCCATAGATAAGACTATAAGAGAGGTGCAGGGTGGGAGGTAGAACGTTCTATAGATAAGACTATAAGAGAGGTGCAGTGGTGCAGGGTGGGAGGTAGAACATTCTATAGATAAGACTATAAGCGAGGTGCAGTGGTTCAGGGTGGAAGGTAGAATGTTCCATAGATAAGACTATAAGAGAGGTGCAGTGGTGCAGGGTGGGAGGTAGAACGTTCCATAGATAAGACTATAAGAGAGGTGCAGTGGTGCAGGGTGGGAGGTATAGTGTTCCACAGATAAGACTATAAGAGAGGTGCAGTGGTGCAGGGTGGGAGGTAGAATGTTCCATATATAAGACTATAAGAGAGGTGCAGTGGTGTGGGTGGGAGGTAGAACATTCCATAGATAAGACTATAAGAGAGGTGCAGTGGTGCAGGGTGGGAGGTAGAACGTTCCATAGATAAGACTATAAGAGAGGTGCAGCGGTGCAGGGTGGGAGGTAGAACATTCCATAGATAAGACTATAAGAGAGGTGCAGTGGTGCAGGGTGGGAGGTAGAACGTTCCATAGATAAGACTATAAGAGAGGTGCAGTGGTGCAGGGTGGGAGGTAGAACATTCCATAGATAAGACTATAAGAGAGGTGCAGTGGTGCAGGGTGGGAGGAAGAACATTCCATATATAAGACTATAAGAGAGGTGCAGTGGTACAGGGTGGGAGGTAGAACATTCCATAGATAAGACTATAAGAGAGGTGCAGTGGTGCAGGGTGGGAGGTAGAATGTTCCATATATAAGACTATAAGAGAGGTGCAGTGGTGTGGGTGGGAGGTAGACCATTCCATAGATAAGACTATAAGAGAGCTGCAGTGGTGCAGGGTGGGAGATAGAACATTCCATAGATAAGACTATAAGAGAGGTGCAGTGGTGCAGGGTGGGAGGTAGAACATTCCACAGATAAGACTATAAGAGAGGTGCAGTGGTGCAGGGTGGGAGGTAGAACGTTCCATAGATAAGACTATAAGAGAGGTGCAGGGTGGGAGGTAGAACGTTCTATAGATAAGACTATAAGAGAGGTGCAGTGGTGCAGGGTGGGAGGTAGAACATTCTATAGATAAGACTATAAGCGAGGTGCAGTGGTGCAGGGTGGAAGGTAGAATGTTCCATAGATAAGACTATAAGAGAGGTGCAGTGGTGCAGGGTGGAAGGTAGAATGTTCCATAGATAAGACTATAAGAGAGGTGCAGTGGTGTGGGTGGGAGGTAGAACATTCCATAGATAAGACTATAAGAGAGGTGCAGTGGTGCAGGGTGGGAGGTAGAACATTCCATAGATAAGACTATAAGAGAGGTGCAGTGGTGCAGGGTGGGAGGAAGAACATTCCATATATAAGACTATAAGAGAGGTGCAGTGGTACAGGGTGGGAGGTAGAATGTTCCATAGATAAGACTATAAGAGAGGTGCAGTGGTGCAGGGTGGAAGGTAGAATGTTCCATAGATAAGACTATAAGAGAGGTGCAGTGGTGCAGGGTGGGAGGTAGAACGTTCCATAGATAAGACTATAAGAGAGGTGCAGTGGTGCAGGGTGGGAGGTAGAACATTCCATAGATAAGACTATAAGAGAGGTGCAGTGGCGCAGGGTGGGAGGTAAAACGTTCCATAGATAAGACTATAAGAGAGGTGCAGTGGTGCAGGGTGGGAGGTAGAATGTTCAATAGATAAGACTATAAGAGAGGTGCAGTGGTGTGGGTGGGAGGTAGAACATTCCATAGATAAGACTATAAGAGAGGTGCAGTGGTGCAGGGTGGGAGGTAGAACGTTCCATAGATAAGACTATAAGAGAGGTGCAGTGGTGTGGGTGGGAGGTAGAACATTCCATAGATAAGACTATAAGAGAGGTGCAGTGGTGCAGGGTGGGAGGTAGAACATTCCATAGATAAGACTATAAGAGAGGTGCAGTGGTGCAGGGTGGGAGGTAGAACATTCCATAGATAAGACTATAAGAGAGGTGCAGTGGTGCAGGGTGGGAGGAAGAACATTCCATATATAAGACTATAAGAGAGGTGCAGTGGTACAGGGTGGGAGGTAGAACATTCCATAGATAAGACTATAAGAGAGGTGCAGTGGTGCAGGGTGGGAGGTAGAATGTTCCATATATAAGACTATAAGAGAGGTGCAGTGGTGTGGGTGGGAGGTAGACCATTCCATAGATAAGACTATAAGAGAGGTGCAGTGGTGCAGGATGGGAGGTAGAACGTTCCATAGATAAGACTATAAGAGAGCTGCAGTGGTGCAGGGTGGGAGATAGAACATTCCATAGATAAGACTATAAGAGAGGTGCAGTGGTGCAGGGTGGGAGGTAGAACATTCCACAGATAAGACTATAAGAGAGGTGCAGTGGTACAGGGTGGGAGGTAGAACATTCCACAGATAAGACTATAAGAGAGGTGCAGTGGTGCAGGGTGGGAGGTAGAACATTCCATAGATAAGACTATAAGAGAGGTGCAGTGGCGCAGGGTGGGAGATAGAACATTCCATAGATAAGACTATAAGAGAGGTGCAGCGGTACAGGGTAGGAGGTACAACATTCCATAGATAAGACTATAAGAGAGGTGCAGTGGTGCAGGGTGGGAGGTAGAATGTTCCATATATAAGACTATAAGAGAGGTGCAGTGGTGTGGGTGGGAGGTAGAACATTCCATAGATAAGACTATAAGAGAGGTGCAGTGCTGCAGGGTGGGAGATAGAACATTCCATAGATAAGACTATAAGAGAGGTGCAGTGGTGCAGGGTGGGAGGTAGAACGTTCCATAGATAAGACTATAAGAGAGGTGCAGTGGTGCAGGGTGGGAGGTAGAACGTTCCATAGATAAGACTATAAGAGAGGTGCAGTGGTGCAGGGTGGGAGGTAGAACATTCCATAGATAAGACTATAAGAGAGGTGCAGTGGTGCAGGGTGGGAGGTAGAACATTCCATAGATAAGACTATAAGAGAGGTGCAGTGGCGCAGGGTGGGAGGTAGAACATTCCATAGATAAGACTATAAGAGAGGTGCAGTGGTGCAGGGTGGAAGGTAGAATGTTCCATAGATAAGACTATAAGAGAGGTGCAGTGGTGCAGGGTGGGAGGTAGAACGTTCCATAGATAAGACTATAAGAGAGGTGCAGTGGTGCAGGGTGGGAGGTAGAACATTCCATAGATAAGACTATAAGAGAGGTGCAGTGGTGCAGGGTGGGAGGTAGAACATTCCATAGATAAGACTATAAGAGAGGTGCAGTGGTGCAGGGTGGGAGGTAGAATGTTCCATAGATAAGACTATAAGAGAGGTGCAGTGGTGTGGGTGGGAGGTAGAACATTCCATAGATAAGACTATAAGAGAGGTGCAGTGGTGCAGGGTGGGAGGTAGAACGTTCCATAGATAAGACTATAAGAGAGGTGCAGTGGTGTGGGTGGGAGGTAGAACATTCCATAGATAAGACTATAAGAGAGGTGCAGTGGTGCAGGGTGGGAGGTAGAACATTCCATAGATAAGACTATAAGAGAGGTGCAGTGGTGCAGGGTGGGAGGTAGAACGTTCCATAGATAAGACTATAAGAGAGGTGCAGTGGTGCAGGGTGGGAGGAAGAACATTCCATATATAAGACTATAAGAGAGGTGCAGTGGTACAGGGTGGGAGGTAGAACATTCCATAGATAAGACTATAAGAGAGGTGCAGTGGTGCAGGGTGGGAGGTAGAATGTTCCATATATAAGACTATAAGAGAGGTGCAGTGGTGCAGGATGGGAGGTAGAACGTTCCATAGATAAGACTATAAGAGAGCTGCAGTGGTGCAGGGTGGGAGATAGAACATTCCATAGATAAGACTATAAGAGAGGTGCAGTGGTGCAGGGTGGGAGGTAGAACATTCCACAGATAAGACTATAAGAGAGGTGCAGTGGTACAGGGTGGGAGGTAGAACATTCCACAGATAAGACTATAAGAGAGGTGCAGTGGTGCAGGGTGGGAGGTAGAACATTCCATAGATAAGACTATAAGAGAGGTGCAGTGGTGCAGGGTGGGAGATAGAACATTCCATAGATAAGACTATAAGAGAGGTGCAGCGGTACAGGGTGGGAGGTAGAACATTCCATAGATAAGACTATAAGAGAGGTGCAGTGGTGCAGGGTGGGAGGTAGAATGTTCCATATATAAGACTATAAGAGAGGTGCAGTGGTGCAGGGTGGGAGGTAGAACATTCCATAGATAAGACTATAAGAGAGGTGCAGTGGTGCAGGGTGGGAGGTAGAACGTTCCATAGATAAGACTATAAGAGAGGTGCAGTGGTGCAGGGTGGGAGGTAGAATGTTCCATAGATAAGACTATAAGAGAGGTGCAGTGGTGTGGGTGGGAGGTAGAACATTCCATAGATAAGACTATAAGAGAGGTGCAGTGGTGCAGGGTGGGAGGTAGAACGTTCCATAGATAAGACTATAAGAGAGGTGCAGTGGTGTGGATGGGAGGTAGAACATTCCATAGATAAGACTATAAGAGAGGTGCAGTGGTGCAGGGTGGGAGGTAGAACATTCCATAGATAAGACTATAAGAGAGGTGCAGTGGTGCAGGGTGGGAGGTAGAACATTCCATAGATAAGACTATAAGAGAGGTGCAGTGGTGCAGGGTGGGAGGAAAAACATTCCATATATAAGACTATAAGAGAGGTGCAGTGGTACAGGGTGGGAGGTAGAACATTCCATAGATAAGACTATAAGAGAGGTGCAGTGGTGCAGGGTGGGAGGTAGAATGTTCCATATATAAGACTATAAGAGAGGTGCAGTGGTGTGGGTGGGAGGTAGACCATTCCATAGATAAGACTATAAGAGAGGTGCAGTGGTGCAGGATGGGAGGTAGAACGTTCCATAGATAAGACTATAAGAGAGCTGCAGTGGTGCAGGGTGGGAGATAGAACATTCCATAGATAAGACTATAAGAGAGGTGCAGTGGTGCAGGGTGGGAGGTAGAACATTCCACAGATAAGACTATAAGAGAGGTGCAGTGGTACAGGGTGGGAGGTAGAACATTCCACAGATAAGACTATAAGAGAGGTGCAGTGGTGCAGGGTGGGAGGTAGAACATTCCATAGATAAGACTATAAGAGAGGTGCAGTGGTGCAGGGTGGGAGATAGAACATTCCATAGATAAGACTATAAGAGAGGTGCAGCGGTACAGGGTGGGAGGTAGAACATTCCATAGATAAGACTATAAGAGAGGTGCAGTGGTGCAGGGTGGGAGGTAGAATGTTCCATATATAAGACTATAAGAGAGGTGCAGTGGTGTGGGTGGGAGGTAGAACATTCCATAGATAAGACTATAAGAGAGGTGCAGTGCTGCAGGGTGGGAGATAGAACATTCCATAGATAAGACTATAAGAGAGGTGCAGTGGTGCAGGGTGGGAGGTAGAACATTCCATAGATAAGACTATAAGAGAGGTGCAGTGGTGCAGGGTGGGAGGTAGAACGTTCCATAGATAAGACTATAAGAGAGGTGCAGTGGTGCAGGGTGGGAGGTAGAACATTCCATAGATAAGACTATAAGAGAGGTGCAGTGGTGCAGGGTGGGAGGTAGAACATTCCATAGATAAGACTATAAGAGAGATGCAGTGGCGCAGGGTGGGAGGTAGAACATTCCATAGATAAGACTATAAGAGAGGTGCAGTGGTGCAGGGTGGGAGGTAGAACATTCCATAGATAAGACTATAAGAGAGGTGCAGTGCTGCAGGGTGGGAGATAGAACATTCCATAGATAAGACTATAAGAGAGGTGCAGTGGCGCAGGGTGGGAGGTAGAATGTTCCATAGATAAGACTATAAGAGAGGTGCAGTGGTGCAGGGTGGGAGGTAGAACATTCCATAGATAAGACTATAAGAGAGGTGCAGTGGTGCAGGGTGGGAGGTAGAACGTTCCATAGATAAGACTATAAGAGAGGTGCAGTGGTGCAGGGTGAGAGGTAGAACATTCCATAGATAAGACTATAAGAGAGGTGCAGTGGTGCAGGGTGGGAAGTAGAGCATTCCATAGATAAGACTATAAGAGAGGTGCAGTGGTGCAGGGTGGGAGGTAGAATGTTCCATAGATAAGACTATAAGAGAGGTGCAGTGGTACAGGGTGGGAGGTAGAACGTTCCATAGATAAGACTATAAGAGAGGTGCAGTGGTGCAGGGTGAGAGGTAGAACGTTCCATAGATAAGACTATAAGAGAGGTGCAGTGGCGCAGGGTGGGAGGTAGAACGTTCCATAGATAAGACTATAAGAGAGGTGTAGTGGTACAGGGTGGGAGGAAGAACATTCCATAGATAGGACTATAAGAGAGGTGCAGTGGTACAGGGTGGGAGGTAGAACGTTCCATAGATAAGACTATAAGAGAGGTGCAGTGGTGCAGGGTGAGAGGTAGAACATTCCATAGATAAGACTAAGAGAGGTGCAGTGGCGCAGGGTGGGAGGTAGAACGTTCCATAGATAAGACTATAAGAGAGGTGTAGTGGTACAGGGTGGGAGGAAGAACATTCCATAGATAGGACTATAAGAGAGGTGCAGTGGTGCAGGGTGGGAGGTAGAACGTTCCATAGATAAGACTATAAGAGAGGTGCAGTGGTGCAGGGTGGGAGGTAGAACATTCCATAGATAAGACTATAAGAGAGGTGCAGTGGTGCAGGGTGGGAGGTAGAACGTTCCATAGATAAGACTATAAGAGAGGTGTAGTGGTGCAGGGTGGGAGGAAGAACATTCCACAGATAAGATTATAAGAGAGGTGCAGTGTCGCAGGGTGGGAATTAAGGCATTCCACAGATAAAAAGCAATAAGAGAAAAACGTTTGATACATGAGAGGGCTGTAGACACAAAAGAAGCTGACAGAATACAGTCATTGGCTGATAGTAAGTGGCGGGATGGGGTATAGCAGGAGATCAGAGTGGAAATGTAGGGAGGGGTAGAGGAGAGAACAGTCTTGAAAGTTAAAAGCAGACTTTTGGAATTTGATAGACAGCCATTGGAGAGATATGACAAACCTTTGTGACAATGGGGTAGCTCATGCTACAGTATTCTTGCATTGGATTTTTGCTGTTACACAAGAGAAAGTGGTAGGATTTAGCGATGGTGTTAATATGAGGAGAGACTACACGTGACTGGCCTGTAAATATCGAGGGGCTATTCCCTGTTTAGAAGAGGCAGGAATAAAAGAAGAGGGGAAGGTGTGTGCTTATATTTGAAACCAGATCTAAATCTAGTATTATGGGAATATACTTGTGGGGGAAACTGGAGATAATTTAGAGCCCTTGTGGATGGAAATTGAAGCTAACTGTGGCATAAAGGGTAAAAAAAGGTGTTGGTGAGTATATGATAGAAACCACCAAGTCACCAAATTTTGATGAGAAATATTGATGAGGCTTGGCTGTTATGGAAAATGAAAAAAAGCTGCACAAAAGCTGTTTGGGGGGCATGCTTCAGGATAGCTACATGTCACAAATGGTGGAAGTGCCGACAAGAAATAACAATGTATTGGATCTAGTGATAACATATAACAGAATAACATAAACATGGTATCCAATGTTAAAGCAGTGATTGCAACATGGTTACATTTGAGATCAATTTAAAAAAGCAAGAATGTATAGGTACTCTTCATTTTATATTCAACAGGATATACCCTCTTGGAAAAATAAAAATTACAACCAATGTGTTTAAAGTGGAACTTTAATTCAATTCTGCAAGACACTAGCAGTTGCACCACCAGTTCTGAAGGGACTGAGAGCCCACATTCCCAAGACCCAATGAGGCCATCCCTCCCTTGAGACCTGGGGGCAACTTTTGAAGAAGGCAGACTTTCCTCTGTCTCATCAGCAGGATGATGATGAGAGGGCTATGGTCTGAACACAGAGGCCACCATGGGACTGGCTTCTTCAAACAGAAATATGGGACCATGGCCTACCAACCAATAATCTTGGTCCTAGCTGTAATGATGTTGTGGAGGCCGCAGCATCACCTGCCTCAGCCACGTAGTAGGTGTAGGAATATGTTTTCCGTGGGGCAGACACAGCAAGAGTACTGTGCACTATTTATGACATGGTGGTGAAAAAGGGAAAGGAGGGGACACACCTTGACACAACAGCCCTGATTAAGAAAGAAATGTCTCTGGGCTGGTTATATTGCAAGCCTGAGTCCTGCAAAAATTATTTACCCAGGGCTTGTTTTTGGCAAACCAGAGTCTTGCAAAATATTATTTATTCGGGGCTTGTTTTTGGCAAGCCTGAGTCCTGTAAAAATATTTACTCAGTGATTTTGTTTGGTCCTGCGTCCTGCACACACAAATATTTATCAGGTTTTTCTCTATGTAAGCCTGCTCCTATGCTGGTAACCATTATTTTCAAAGAGTTTAAAAAAATGGGAGGGGTACAACCTGCAATGAACGTGGCAGTGGTGGACTGGTGCAGTGGTGGCAGACCGGTGTGGTATGACTGATGTATATATATGATTCCTACAACAATTATTACCAACTTTGAGTCTAATGTAAGCTATCGTTATTCTCAGATTGTCGACACACATTAATCAGTGGTCATAGCAGTGATCCCAACAGCGGCAGAAGGTAGCAACCCTTCACATCCCTCTCCCTCCTCCTATGTGCTGCTGTTAATAATATATCTGCCCTGGCTTTCTCTGTCATGTGTGGGTTTGTTCGCTTCTGCTACCTGATACTCAGATTTTATGTTGGTTAATTTTTAAGAATGCTAGTCTCTGAAAACATTCTCAGACTCAATGCTTGCTGGAGGGCAACTGAGGGTTTCAGTGGCTGTTCATGTCAGTGCTGGCCAGACACATTGTTTTGTGCTTGTTTTGTGCTTGCCAGTGCTGAGATCGTAGCTGTTCTGCAAGTATGCTGAAACCATCTCACATGCAGTTGGACCACTTCTAGGAGCTACACAGTGTTACCGTCATAGGCGTGTGCACAGGGTATGTCGGGTTGGCCTAGGCACACCCTAATCAGAGGGCCGGATCAGGTCCAGCGCTAGCATAAGGTGGCTTAGGCAGCTGCCTTAGGGCGCCGCAGCGGAGGGGCGGCGAAACAGGGAGAATTATTTTTTTTTAATTCATTTTTTTATGTTCTCCCCACTGCCCGTAATGATGACAGCCAGGAAATGCCACGTGGAGCATGCTGGTGTTTTCCTTCCTCTGTTCTGAGGCCAGTGCAGGTTTAAAACTGGAACCCAGACTGAGGAAGAAAACCCCAGCATGCACCATGCAGCATTTCCGCATGTGACTCGGTCCCGGCTGTCATCAGTGCGGGCAGTATGGAGAAGAAGAGACAGAGGCATAAGGAGGCAAGGGGGGTGGGAGAGAAAGAAGTATATAAGGGGAAGAAAGAGAGGTATGGGAGGAGAGAAAGAGGCATAGTGGGGAGGGGGGAGAGAAAGAAGTACATGGGGGAAGAAAGAGAGGTACAAGGAGGGGGAAGAGGTACAGAGGAGAGAAAGAGGGACAAGGGGGGAGAGAAAGAAGTACATAGGGGGAAGAAAGAGAGGTACAAGAGGGGGAAGAAAGAGAAGTGCAAGGGGGGGAAGAGGTACAAGGGGGGGAGAGGTGCAAGGGGGAGGAAGAGGTACAAGGGGGGGAGAGGTACAGAGGGAAGAAGAGGTACAAGGGGGAGAAAGAGAGGTGCAAGGTGGTGAAGGCACAAAGGGGTGAAAGAAGTACATGGAGCGAGAAAGAGAGGTGCAAGGGGTGAAAGAGGCACAAGGTGGGGTGAAAGAAGTACATGGGGGAGAAAGAGAGGTGCAGGGGGGGTACAGATGGGAGAACGAGGTACAAGGGGGAGAAAGAAGTGCAGAGGGTAGAAGAAGTACAAGGGGGAGAAAGAGAGGTGCAAGGGGAGAAAGAGGCACAAAGGAGTGAAAGAAGTACAAGAGGGGGTGAAAGAGACATGGGTGAAGAGGCACAAGGTGGGGTGAAAGAAGAACATTGGTGAGAAAGAGAGGTGCAAGGGGGAGAAGGCACAAATGGGTGAAAGAAGTACAGTGGGGGAGAAAAAGGTGAAAGGGGGAGAAGGCACAAGGGGGTGAAAGAAGTACATGGGGCGAGAAAGAGAGGTGCAAGGGGAGAAAGAGGTACAAAGGGGTGAAAGAAGTACAAGGAAGGCAAGATGGAGAGAAATATATTATTTATCCCCCCCTTGCCTCTTTCTCTTTATTTCATTCTTAACTCTTCCTCCATCTTTCCTGAGGGGGTCAATGAGCACAGAGTGTGGAGGGGATCAGGACGGAGACGGGTGGACAGTGTGGAGGACAACAGGGTGGACAGGGTGTGGAGGGGGGACAATGGGGACAATGTGGAGTTGGGCAGGGTGTTGGAGGTGGATAGTATGTGGAGGAGGCCAATGAGGCCAGTGTGTGGAGGCGGTGGGCGCTGTGGAGGAGGACAGGGTGGACAGTATGTGGAGAAGGACAGGGTGTGGAGGTTGGCAGTGTGTGGAGGTGGACAGTATGGAGATGAACAGGGAGGACAGTTTGTGAAGGTGGACAGGGTGAGCAATCTTTTTACTGTTTTCTGTCTGTAAAATGCAGTTTGAAACAGTGGCATTAAAATGAAGGTGCAGTGGTAACCGTTCTCCCTCCCATAAAAGCATTCTAAATTACAGTATGTGCCAAAGTGGAGAGTTTTACGCACATAAGGGTAAATTTGGCAGCATCTGTTGGTCACATTGCATAACTAATTTGCTATTATATTTGTATGTTGTGTGTCCATTTGGTTCCCAGTCCAGATTAATACAGTTATTCATTTATTTAGCACACACACATATACATATATATATACATATACACACACATGCACGCGCATGTGTGTGTTTGTGCTTTTGGTGCACACCCTAATGCAATTGGCTGCGCACACCTATGGTTCCCGTGCATCAGTTAGCAGCCCATAATTTTGAAGCAAGTCCCATAGAAATGTGCCACCACCAGTGCCACCACTGTCACTACCACCACCACCACAAATATTGGATTGCCACCTCTGAGACCCCTGAATCATCCTGTGTTCAGAAATATGTTGGGAATGGTATGTTCTAGTTAATGTTGTGCCTCTGTCGCTACTGGTATGAACCCTTTGATGCCTTCCTTTTTACTATGTTGTCTAGTAGTTTTTCTGCCTCTCATCCTCCACAATGTAAACCTCCACTCAATCTATAATAATATCTCTATATTCCTTGAGAGAATCTGATTCCTCAGAAAGATGCTGCTTGTATGTATGTATTATCTTTATTTATATAGCGCCTTACATGTACATAGAGCTTTAGAGAAAAAAGTACAATACAAAAATACAGAACCGGGTTAAGAGCATTAAGCTAAAGTGTGATCATTGCATTATTTGTGGGGGAAAGTACAGCAAAGAGAAACATACACTGGGAATGGGACCCTGCCCCAAGGAGCTTACAGTCTAATTAGTCAATCTAATTAGTCATCAAGACTCCTTGTTGTGACAAACTGCTGATGATGCTTTGGCAGAAATTCTATAATTTTGTGTTTAAAGCTGTGGTCCAGCAAAGTGGCAAGAATGTATTCCTCATTGCTTTAAATGGACCATGTCCTTTAACAGCTGGTGCATGTCTGTGTCATTATGGGAAGATTCCTCAGCCATGCTCCTCACTTTTCCTTCAGTAAATATATGAGTAGGAGGATTTTGCCAGTTCCTGCCCCTATGTAAATAACCAGCATGGTTGCCTCTAAGAATGGGTGACAATTTTTGCATCAAACTGTGAATGGCACTTCCCTCTTGGCGAATAATTTCCTGTGAACAGTGATGATTTTCTGCTTTTTTCTCCTAGCTCATTCCATTGAAATAAATGGGGATATTGACGTTACACACAGAACATAGCAAATATTATTTTATTTTGCAAAGGCATAGTATAAAAGGGGCATGAGGGTACTTGTGTTGGTGGGGTGCGGGGAAAGAATCAGTTGAACAGGGAATGTTTTTTGGGGGGGTTTGTTTACTGGGATTGGGGGCAGTTAATAAAAAATAAATCCTAAATACAATTTAAAAATCCCCACAAGACATTGTATAAAAGGGGCCTGAGGAGGGTACCTGTGTTGGTGGGTGGAGTCTGGAATCAGTTGAAAAGGGGATTTGTTTTGGTGGGGATTCTTGACTGGTATTGGGGGAGCAGTTAATAAAAATATAAATCAATAAAATAAGATATTTGTATGTAAAGTGATAGAGACAGGACCCCTCTGACATAAGCTGCCTCTGGGGTGGACTGATACTTGACTTGACAGAGTATTTTGTAGAGGATGATTTGTTAAATTTATAGTTAGAGGCCTGAGCCCTTAGGAAACATTGATCTGTAGGACTTAGACTTATTAGAGGCACAAGCCCTGAAGAAACATTGATTTGTTGGACTTAAGCTTGTTTGGCGCAAGCCCTAAGGAAACACTGATTTGTTGGACTTACATATTATTTTTTTTCAAAACACAAACCCTTAGAATGCCCTACTGGCCTAGTGCCAGCAGGTCATGTTGGCCAGTGGGCACTGGCCATTGTCAAATGTCCTCCGGAGTCCATAATTTTGAAATTTGCAACTACTGTTCTTGCTGCTGCTGCTGAGTTGTTTAAGCAGCAGAATGATTAGGCAGCTGAAAGGGAAAGGGATCAACAATAGCAGTAACACGGGTGATGGATGATGAAGGTTCCACTTGCCACGACTGGCTCCAGTGATGCGTCTGAAGCAGTAGCAGCACAATAAGGCCTGGATTCATCAAGGTGCAAATGGATTAATACGCAGGAAAATCAGAGGATTTCTCTGTGTATTAACCATTTGCTCATTCAGCAACTTTCAGGTTGTATCTGGTCATCGCTTATTCTTTAATAAGCGATGGCCAGATAGATCTGCAAATGTGATCCGCTAGCTTCAAGCTGGCGTATCTCATTTGAATGCATGGAGTGAACACACATTTTTGCTTATGCGTATTCCTGTGTTTTCACCATGACTGACCAATTTACACACATTTTCCTGCTTCGCATATGCAAAGCAGGGAAACATGAAAATCAGTGATGAATACCCGAAGGTATTCGTCAGTGATCGCAGTGAAGAGTAGCGTATTTGACATGCTGCTCTTCCCGCAGCTTGATGAATCCTTTCCTAAGCAGCCCCCAGTATTTGTGGAGAAAAGATGAAGTTGGTCAATAATTCTTCTCCACCTGCCCCTCCTCCGAAATCATGGGTGTGATATTACTAGAATAGAAATTTTTCCCTTGAGAGCAGGAACTGTGCCTTTCATCAGCAATTGCAATGTGCACAGTGTAGCCAAACACCATTACTCCAGAACTCAAGTACTGCCGCTGTCACTATAACCCTTGTCCAGAACCTGCTAAGGGCACGTGACAACTTGCTGACAGTTTAATAGTAATGATGAACCCTCCCTCCCACAATATTAGCATATGCTGCGGGATGGAATCTCCTCAGATGCCGCCTGATGACCTGATATCGATTCTCCTCCACCACACTGGCATGTGTGATCAGTGCACCATACAATGTGCAATAGGTGGTAAAAAACTACCACATCCTAACATCTACAGAGTGGCTATCATTTGGAGGGGGAGGTAACGATGAATGAGGTGGATTGACAGAAGATGTAGTTACCCTAGAGGAAGAAGGTGATGGTGAGCTAGTTGTTTCACTCATCATGGAACTTCCAGTGTCTGTCTGGGATTCTCTACTCTTCCTCCTCTTTTTCTTGCCTCTTGTTGCCTTTCTGGAGAGTCAGGGGGTACAATAGCAGTGCTTGATTTCTGTGGTGGGTGTTTGTCTTTAACATTCTTGACATAAATGTTATGTTGTCTGTTTCATGTGTGATATCAGGGCGTTTGTGCCAAGGTGTGTTCCCTCCTTTCCTCTTCTCAATGACTTGTCACCAATTGTGCACAGTGCCATTGGTGATGACTGCACGGTGGCTGCCCCAAGATAGAAATAGTCCCACACACATGACTTCAGTGGGGAGAGATAGGGAACAGGTGAAGAAGAATGGCCTCTTTCTTCTTGTCCTTCCCATTCCTCTTCACTGTCTGGGGCAGCGGATAATGTTGCTGCTGTTGCTGCTACTGCCTCAGATTTAGCACTGCAACTAGGATCAGGAGGAGTAGTGCTACTGCTGGCAAGTGGAACCTGTCCTAGTCCATTCTCGCTGTGTCCACGGTGGTCTGTGGCACACTAGCCTGCTCCTCAGCATCCCGTTGCCCTTGCATCTCAGCATCAGAAGGAATTAGAGCAGTTGCAAACTCTGCAAATTCTAAAAGCTCACTGCTGGTGGTCGTGGTGATGCTCATCCTCATCTCTGTCTCCCATTCCTTCTCAGGTTGGGCTAAAAAGGCCATGAATGTCTCTTCCACCCCAGCTTCTCCCCCATCATCATAACCACCACCACTAGTCCCTACTCTCTGCTGCTGCTGCTCTATTACAGACATCTCACTGCTGGTTGCAGTAGGTGATGAGAAATGTGACAGACAGTCCCCTAATTTGACACTTGCCATTTCTTGGTGACATGAAGAAGGCAGACTGGCAGCACTAGTACCAGGCACAGTCAGCTGATCTGTGCTCCTGGTGGTGGTGGTATTATTGCTGTGCCTGCTATCCACCACCAGTACTGGCTTCTTCAGGATCATGTTCCACCTGGACAATGCCGTGAAGGGAAAGAGACTCCCAGAGCCAGGGGAATGATGTGGGCTACCTTGACCGATAGTCTGGACACTCTCAAATGCTTCCCCTACCACTCCCCTAACACAAGTCCCACCGGCTGCTTCATCATTACTGTTACTACTACTAACACCAACCACATCAAGTTCATCCCCTGAGTCTTCCTCCTCATAGTCACTAGTAATATGATGATTACCCATCCTTCACTCCTAACACTAACAAGCTGCTGGAACTTCTTAGTAGTGGTACTAGCACTGGTGGGACTGCTTGGGGATAGCAAGCGTGACTTAGGGTCCTCTGCTGTCACACTTGATACCATATTCTCCTTTCCCCCTCCTGAGTATTACAAGACGCACTGGCAGCAGGCACAGCACTGGTGGCAGCAGGGGCAGCACGTCTGGCAGCAGGCACAATACTAGTTGCAGCAAGGGCAGCACGTCTGGCAGCAGGCACAGCAATGGTGGCAGCAGGGGCAGCACGTCTGGCAGCAGGCACAGCAATGGTGGCAGCAGGGGCAGCACGTCTGGCAGCAGGCACAGGCAGTTGACCTGTCCTGCTCTCACTACTACCGTTTTGTTCCTCCTTTGACTTTAATTTCCCCAAGATCCCTAAGGGTGATTTAGGGGGCGTGGACAGCATTGGTTCAGTAGTACTCACTTCCTCCTCCTCCTCAAACTCAGTGGACACATAAAGGTCTTTCCAGTTCCTCATTTTATTATTTTTAAACTTTCTCATGGTGATAGCAGTCACTATGAGCCTCTCCTGCCTCAATTTTCTGAAACGATCACTGCAGAACAGCACAGCACGTCTACCTCGCTCTGTAGCTGCTTCTATTGTGTTCCACTTCCTGGAATACACCACGTTTTTATAGCAAATAGGCGAAAAACATGTAAATCAATGGGCAGAAACTTTCTAGCCAATGAAAAAATGGCGAAAAATTTTAGCCAATGGGTGAAAAATGTAAAGATTTTAATCACTGTTTTTAAAGTGGGAAAATGAGAAAAAGCGGACATGTTTTTCTCCGCTTTTTTCATGGGAACACGGCGGGACCTTTCTCACACCTTTAGTTGCCTCCTCAAAAGCAGCTCACATACATCTCACATTAGTTGCCATTGTCCAGGTAACAAAGAGGCTTCCTCCAAAGCCTTCCAGTTTTGCATGGTGTATTCACTAATGGCCTTATTCTGCTTGTACAAACTCCCTAGCATGTACAGTGTGGAAATCCACCTGGTAGGGACCTACTTTTTCAGTGGGTGATGGGGCAGGTTGTTATGATCTTGTATGGAATAGTATGTGTTACATGAAATGTGCAGCGGATAAAATGGGCACATATTTTGCTGGGAATAGTCAGCACCTCTGCCAACAATCTGGTCAAAACTAAATTTAGCACATGGACAAAGCAGGGCACATGCACCATATCTCCTATTCTCAAAGCAGCTATTATATTAGTGTAAATATGTAACCTTTTACTGAAAACTATCCAGGACATACTTGAAAACGAGAGAAATCTCAATGTATTCTTCCTGGTAAAACATTTTCTAAATAAATAAATAAATAAATATTGGATCCATTATCAGCGACACAAACCAGCTTTTAAGGAGAAGGGTACAAGCCATTCTTCTATCACCTGCCCTAGTTTACCTAATACATCTACAGCTTTGTGGGACTGTCTCTCAAAACTCTGCACGCACAAGGTGGTGTGCCGATGGTATGGGCTATCCTGCTGCTCCTTCCTTTTAACAACACTGCCAGAACCATAGCCACAATTACTGGCTGCCACCTGATGCTGTACCCTAATGTTGTCCACTGGTGGTGGTGGGAGGGAAACCCAGTGAGCAGTCACAGTCATATAGTCTGTGCTCTGCCCTCTTGTCCACATATCTGTTGTCAGGTGGATTCCAAGACCTTTACCCACCACACTAACCACCTGCTTGTACAATTCAGGCACAGCCGTCCTGGAAAAATAACAGTGGCTTGGGATATTCCAGCGTGGAGCTACACATAACATCTGTTCTCGAAATTCTCAGTTTTCTACAAAAGAATACAGCAGCATGTCCACTGGAACATTTGGAACATGAGTAAGGCATCTCCATATTGTGGACTTCATTGACTGAGTGGGTTGCTGAGGGGCTGCTTTTACTATTACTGGGGCCAGATGTTGATGAAATTGTACTACTACTAGGAGACACAGGTGCTGTGCTTTCAACAGTGAGGAACTCATCATAGCTAAGGTTGTATATGCTGATAACCTGTGTTGTTGCTACTGATTACTCAAAACTAATAGTGTGTGTGGCTGAGCAGGACTTGGGCTTTGAAGGTGTGACAATGCTGATGATGATGACTGACAGGATGACTGTGTATTTTTTGGCATCTTTGCTTATCCAGGGTCAGACCCTCCAATTGTTCAAACAGTTTATAGACAGGCACAGTGCTACTTTTTAGTGAGGAAAGATTGAGCCTTTGCCTTTCAGCTAACATACTGGCCATGTCCTCATTTCTCTCACTATTAACTTCATATGTATCTGAAAAAGAGGAGGGACATGGTCTAGATCTACTTCATCATCATCAGTCAAAGGTCATCCTTATGTAACGGTTTGTACGACACTCAGACACAGTAGGTTAGAATAAAACACAGTTTTATTAGAAGACACAATGAAAATACCCTTGGTGGCTATAGCGTATCACAGCGGAATAGACAGGTATAATATAGGACTTTGACATATGCCTACACAGGCCCAGTATAATAATAAGCGAGATATTGCATATACTGTCACAGGTCAGGCATAACAAGGATAACTCAGCACAGCATGGGTTAAAGTCCAAGTGATATAATCAGTCTCTGATGTGGTGTGTTCAGTAACGCCCAGTATGATGAAATAACAGTGATCAGGAGACTGAGGTGCTAGAGTGGAGACAAGCACTTTAGATCTGCTGGAGCAGAGCTGAGACTTATACCCCCTGCCATAGCAGTAATGAAGGCCACACAATACTCTGCAAGAGCTGTATGAAATAGAGCCACAAGCACCCTGCCGGTGCAGACAAGGAGGCTACGATATTCTGCAAGAGCTGAATAGGAATGAGCCAATGGCACCCGACCGGTGCCGTCACGGAGTCAACAGTACTCAGCAAGAGCTGAATCGAAAAGAGCCAATGGCACCTGGTAGGTGCAGTAACGGAGGCAACAGTACTCTGCAAGAGCTGAATCGAAAAGAGCCAATGGCACCCAGTAGGTGCAGTAACGGAGGCAACAATACTCTGCAAGAGCTGAACAGAAACTCAACCACAATCACACTGCCGGAGCAGTAACGGAGGCAACAGTAGCTCTGCAAGAGTTAACGGAAGGCTCAGCAGTAACGGAGGCAACAGTAGCTCTGCAAGAGTGAACAGAAGGCTCAGCAGTAACGGAGGCAACAGTAGCTCTGCAAGAGTTAACCGAAGGCTCAGCAATAACAGAGGCAACATTGGCTCTGCTAGAGTTAACGGAGGGTTCAGCAGTAACGGAGGCAACAGTAACTCTGCAAGAGCTAACGGGATGCTCAACGGAATGTATACTGCCGGAGCAGTAAAGGAGGCAACGGTGACACACTGACTGTTAGGCCCAGACTAGGCGGAAGTAATAATATCGCCCAGCGACACGATGAGCAGGAACTGGAGAGCCGGGCCAGATCACGGAGCAGGAACGTCAGAAAAGCCGGGTCAGGTCATAGAGCATGAACGTCAGCCAGGCCGGGTCAGGTCACGGTGCAGGAAAGTCAGCCAAGCTGGGTCGGGTCACGGAGCAGGAACGTCAGCCAGGCCGGGTCGGATCACGAAGCAGGAACCAGAAGCAGAGTAGTCAAACAGGCCAAGTCGGTACACGGGAACACAGCAACTCAAGTCAGCACTGGTACAGGAACACCACGAAAGGGCACCAGACAGGTGCCAGAGGCCCAGTATAAAAAGGCCATACTGGACGGGCCAAATCAAGCTCAGCCAATAGGAGCGCAACACACAGAGACTGACAGGAAAAAGCATGGGCACGGTGATACCTCAGTACTGCCCGCCTCTTCTTGCCCACTACTTTTATATTCCTCTAGGCTTTTACTTTTACAACTGTCGCTACTACTTTCAAGACAGGTGATTTTTGTGATTATTTGTCTTACTTTCAGATGCAGCAGTTGGTTGAGCTGCTAACCTTCGTCCATTATGCCATCAACACTAGAATTTGACTCGTTGTTGTCTTCACTGTTTTTAGATGGTATATAATAGTACTGGTACTCGTGGTGGAACTTTTGGTGGGACTGCTTCCTCTTCAGGACCATGCAACCATGGCAGCAGTCAGTTTTTATACTACCATTTTACTCACATATCCCTGCACTGCTCCTGATCCTTTTCCTCACCCCCTGCCCCTTGTGAATTTGCTGTACAGTAGAGTACACAGTAGAGCTGACTGTGTGTGATGACTGTATTTGATGTCTTGCCTTGGTCCTCTACAAAATCCTCCATCTCATCTATGTTTCAGTCTGCCTCATCTCACGTTAGGGACCCTGTCTCTGTCACGCATCATATTTTTAATTAACTGTCCCCCCCTATTACTATCTCTGTCAACAAAAACACAAACAAAAAACCTACACTCCCTGTTCATTTAATTCTTTCCCCAGACTCTCCTGTCACAGAGATAACAGCTACATCAGGAAGGAATGTGGATCATGGCTGCTTGTGTGTCCAATCAGTCACACGGAATGTTGGGGTATTTGGGGTAAATCTTCTTTGTTCCCTTCTCACACCCTCAGATTCCCCTAGCTCAGATATAAAAGCCGGATTAGGAAGGAACTTGGATCAAGGGCTGCCCGTGTCTTTCCAATCAGTCACACAGAATTTTGATGTATTTGGGGTAAACCTCCTTTCTCCCTTCCTGTTCCACAGACTCCCCTAATATAGAGAACATATATCCTGTCTACAAGATTCCTTAAACTATGTTTCAACTCCACGTTGTTAGCCTGTCTTCTCTATCTCAAACATGGGCTGTTTTTTTCCTTTTACAAACACAGAATGGCATGCTCTGGGAACCTGATACCCCTTTTAAACTATGTCTTCCATGTGGCAGAGAGAAATTCATTCTTCCTATTGATTTCAATGCAATGAGCTAGGTGAAAAAGGGAAAAAAAAAAAAAAAACTGCACTGAAAAATGTGTAGCTCAGCGAAAAGTGGCATTTTTCTCCTGTTTTCTCCCTAGTCTAGAATACAAAGGGGTTTTAAAGCAAGAGTGGATAATATAATTTTAACACTCTACAAATAATTCCTAAGACCTCACCTTGAATATGCAGTGCAGATTTGGACATCAGTACTGAAAAAGGATATTCTAAAACTGGAGAGAGCACGGTGAAGAACAACAACATTAATCAAAGGAATAGAGGACTTGACATGTGAGGAATATCTAATGAAATCTTGTTCTTTTACTCTAGTGAAAAGACGCCTAAGATGGGATCTTGTTACACTGAATAGGTGTATGAGAGGTCAATACAAGGATGTCTCTGATGAGCTTTTATTGCAAAGCCTGATCAAATAACTAGGGTCCACCCCATAAGATTAGAGGAAAGGAGGTTTCAAAATCAGCAGAGGAAGGGAATTTTTAATCTGTTGAATTATGGAATTCTTTGACAAGGGATGTCATAATTGCAGATGCAATGGATACATTTAAGAGAAGACTAGATTCTTTCAAGCATGAACATACAGGGTTATACTGTGTGTTAGTAGGCAAAACATGAAGTTCTGGAAATTAAACAAAGACTCATTCTGGTGACAGGAAGGCTTATATAATTCTTAATTTTCTGGTAATGAGGCAAAGGTTGAACCTGATGGGCCTTTGTCTTTTCTCAATCAAATGTACTATGTTATTATGTTACAGTTATTTTCTACCCAGAATAAAGTAAGCCAGGGGTTATTATGAGGAAGTGTTACTCTTACTTTAATAGTTTTTTTTATGTATAATTAATCTTTTATATATTCTTTCCATAGGCAGTGGAACATGATTGCTCATTGCAACCGGTGATGGACTCAACAAATCTAAACCAAACCTCATCCTTCTCCTACACTGAGTTCATCCTAGTTGTCTTTCCTGGGATCCCCACATTCAGACAGCTCCTGGTCATTCCATTCCTTTCCACATATTTGGTGATTCTGATTTTTAACATGCTGATTGTCTACAAGGTTTGGGTGGAAGAAAAGCTGCACTCTCCCATGTATGTGCTCATCTCTCTTCTTCTTGGGGTAAATGTCATCTGTACCACCGCTGTCATACCCAAGATGCTGCTGGTTTTGGTTGGAGTGAATCGGATTTCTCTTGTTGGATGCCTGGTGCAAATGTTCTCTGTTTATTCAATTTTTATGTTTAAGTCTGTTGTGATTCTGTTAATGGCCTTGGACAGGTATATGGCGATCTGTAGACCACTGCGCTATCATGACATTGTAACCAAACGTTTGCTGGTCCAACTTTCCATCATAGGATTGGTACGAAATAGCATTCTTGTGGCTATAGTGGTTATTCTGGCCTCCAGGGTGAAGTACTGCAAGTCCAATATTCTTATGAACTTTGCTTGTGAGAACATGGTGCTCCTCAGTCTGGGGTGTGGAGATATGTCCAAAATTCAGATTGTAGGACTAATGGTAAGGACATTTGCAACTGCATCCGATGTCACTGTCCTCTTACTATCCTATATAAAGGTCCTTCACACGGCCATGAAACTTGCAGCTGGAAGTGCTCGCACTAAAGCCTTACACACCTGCAGTACACACCTTCTGGTTGCACTAATTATGTACTCATTTGGCTTTATATCATCTATCATAAGTAAGGTTGAAGCCTCCATTTCATATGATATTCAGAATCTTTATGGTGCAGTTTATTTTCTCTTCCCAGCCTTGGTGAACCCCATAATCTATGGTTTAAGAGTGAAAGAGATTAAGGACTGTTTAGAGAAACCCTGGAAGACTAAATGTTCATCCACGTTGCACTAATTGTGATATTCTCCTTGCACTAGACCTGGGGTTGTCATCTGGATACTACAACTCCTATCAACTCCAACTAGTCATTAGTTAGGAAAGGGAAACTGTAGTCTCCAACAGAAGAAGAGGTTGACTACCCCACACTAGACAAATGTTAACAAAACATTACATTTAATGGATTTAGTGCATATGATTTGTAAATCAGATGTTATTATATTCTCTTGATAATTGTTATATCCAGCTTTGTAAACGAACAGTGGAAACAGTCATTATTATCTTCATCCTCATAGTAAATATGTCACTGTATAAATTGTGATATGTGGTATGAATAAAATAATCAATATAAGAAATAAATAAAGAAAAGAAGTTGGCATTCGATTTAGACAAGATTGGCCTTTATGTCAACTTCTTTTCTGTCTTCTTTATTTCTTATATTGATTAGTTGTTGATATTTAGACCTGCAGTGCGTTCTATTGTTTTCA